>JAHLJT010008756.1:63966988-64015798 GCA_031308135.1 Acheta domesticus
CCACGTACTCTTCCAACGACAGCGGTGACCTTCCGCGTCCGAGCGCGCAGAGCTCTTGCCCTCTGCAGGCGACTGCGCGAACCCTCTGTCGTGAATAATGAACTAAGACGAATGTGATTGGTCGACAGTCGTGAAAAGATAATATTCTCGCACGGCTTGTGGAATCGTCATCATTACTGTCACCGATAACGTGCAGGAATACACACGTTCTTGAGCTGTCGAAGAGAAAATTATTTCAAGAAACAACAGCAACAACAATGACGAAAATAATTCACCGACGTATCAGTGGTTGGGCGACTGGTTTCATAGCATTTGCGTCACTTCGCGGTTATGCACATCGCTGAATGGTTAAGCCGCTAGCGTTGTTGACAGACGGACAGATCGTCTGTGCTAGAGTCGCTGACAGAGTCGTTTTTTCTAAATTTAGCAACTTGATTTATCCACTTTCCCATTACCAGGGCCCTGCAATAAGAGTTTACCGCCGAAATTTTTTTTCGCGCAGCATTACATAACTTTCTCTCTACTCCGTAGGGAGAAAGTAAAACGAATCATTAAAATTTGCCAGTTGGTGCCGAGCTTTACTGCACGTGTTTCGTGCGTATTGCATGTTCTTTTTAATTTAATTTAAAACGTTTATAAGATTTCAGTCCTATACAAGTAATGTTATATCTTTGAGTCCGATATTTACACTACGTGAATATTTTTCATATTTTGAAATGTTCATATTGACGTCATAAATTAGTAGCAGAAGCACTCAGCTGTTAAGATGCTTTTATTCCTTTCATTTTCTCTCTTCGAATTGGTGGCAAGAAGGGAAGGCTACACCACTGGAAAATCTGTTGCTATTGCGTGTCACTTGGAAACCACTGACGACATCATCACGTGTCTTTCTAACGTCGGTCAGGCACAAAGAAGTTTGGTACAACGAATACATGGCAACACCCGAATCGCCAAGCCTCCGCATCGTGATTGTTATTCGTGCTCAAGCAGAGAGTTGCTCAAAGCTAAACACTTTGCACGCAGTGTTCCGGTTCAGACACTTTTTCTCCAGAAACGATCTGAGCGAGCACGCCAATGATTGATGTTTTTGCCTGCTGTTATTAGCGCTGCAGTTGAAGCACGAAACCATCGCAGCACCATTGTGGCTGTTGCCAAGTGCGGCTATTATTTTGCTTTTCGACGACGCGGGGCTGATACTTTTATCCTTCCCTTCTTTGCTTGTTCACCTTTCACTGTATCACGAATATTAGTCGATCTCAAATTTGCAGAGGGAAAATTGTTTTTTTTTATCGCATTTGCGTCTCGTTCGCGTTCGTGCCACATGATTTAAATTCGTACTTTGACGTTTGAGAAGTGATTTAGTGGTTGCTTTCTCTCGTGCATCACCGACAAGTCGGTTTAAATGTGTGTAATATCCTTTCGTTTTTATTTTTGTTCTTTGTAATTCTATTGCTGTTTTCTGGCCTATTTACTTACTAATTTCATGTTTATTATTTTTAATATTTTTGTTACATTTCATTTGTCTTCATTTTTTGAATTTTATTGCATCTATTAGTTTCTGCAGGGTTGGAGAACATTGAAATACTTGTATTTGAACTTCATACTTTAATACATTTTGTAATTGAAAAACTGTGTTTTTGAATTTTTGAATGTGTGTTTTGGAGATATGTTTAAATACATAAAATAGGCGTATTTAAAAAAACACATAAAATACTTCAATAAAAATAAAACGCTTTTTGCTTTTATTCCAATGGCCGTGGAACAATTAACCCAGAAGATTTTGTTTACTTTCATTGCTTTGAATACTTTCATTTTTGTTTAATTACATTACGAACACATATATATCATAGTTGGTTATTCAGAAATTTGTATGTCAATATCTAATTTATAATTACAATATATTGTGACAATGAAAAGTCATAATACAATTGAATTTACTGAATTTTGATTATTTCAAGTATTTGAAATACGTATGTATTTAGCAAATCAAAACCTGATATTTATTGAGCTGATCTACACTGTCTTTTGGGGAAGTATTTTAATACTTAAACATTTACAGTACTTTGCCCAACCCTGAGTTTCTATTCTCCTTTTCTCTCTTTCCTTTGTTATTTTCCTTTCTTTAATTTGTTTTGCTTTCTAGATCTTAATTGAATTCCTAAAAGTAATCCCCTCGAATAAACAAGAGTTAATATCCTACCAGAGAGGGAATTCTCGAATACCTTGGCCAGAAATATTATACTTCAAATAAGCAATTTCGTAGAATTGATCTAATGGAAAACCAATAAATGTTCATGGGCTCCAAGAAGTACAGAAGATTAGAGAATTACAGGAAACCTTTTATCCCAAATCGAATCTCGTTCTGAACCTTTTACAGCTACCGATCAGAGTCACGCTTCGATCGAGAAAGATCGAGGTCAGCGAGACCACGAAATGGAAAATGGGTCCTCCAAGAGAACCAAGAAGATATGAAGCAATCTGAGCCGAAGATCTTCTACTTTGCTGCACATTTACTTGAACGAAGAGAAGAGCTAAGGTCGTACCAGCAAGAAAGATGCAGTCGTACACCTGCCAGCACACAGAAAACTGATGATTTTGGCATGATGCTTCGATTCATTCATCTTATTACAAATCAATCTTCGACGACAACGACGGTTATGATGATAAAGACACTTTTAAATGAACCCAAGGCATTGAAACAATTTATTTTGCTTGATATTATTCACTTTCCTGATAATATCAATATAAAGACTCTATAAATCCCATCTCAACATTATCTTAGCCATAAACATTAATCTGTCATCGCCATTACAGATCTCATGATCAACCCCACAATCCTTATCCACAATCCGCATAAAAACAAAACCTCCATATATTTCTCTCAATAATAAATATGTTCATACAAATTAAAGCTAATAACACTACGATCACATATATCATTTCCACACAACGTGATCAAATACTTTCAGCATATACAGTAAAAGACTCAGAAAACTACCATTGTGCTTACTCGTCAGCAAATGGAATAAACTTATAGCATCCCCATCATCTACGCTCTCTAGTGAGTTGCACTCCTAATAATAACATCCGGTCTCTCAAAGGCCATCATTATCGTCCTCCCTCCGAATCTCCCACCGCTGGTCCGGCAGCGATAGCTCAGCGACACCATAGTTGCCTGTGCAGCGTCGTTGGCTGAGAGGTCCTAGGTTTTGAGTAGCAACATTGGCGGACGGCACTGAGCACATAGCTGGGACGAATTCAGCCGCCGTCTGGAGGACATTCTTACAGCCGGCTGCTCTGATCGCGAGTTTTCTATGGTTTCTCCGGCCATTACCAGGGGAGCGTCGGCGCAGAACCATCAGAAACGGGACACGAATAGCGTGCAATATTCCTTTCAATATCTTCAATATCTTCATCCCCTCGTCTCCCCTTACATAACACTTACACTTCTGTGAATTACTCCACCACACATGTCGGCAGTTTTGAGCGGCTGGGGCGATTAGCCCTGTGGACGAGATACTACCTCCACCACCATCACTCCTCCTTCCCCTTCTCCTCCTCCTTCTCATCCTTCTCCTCCTCCTTCTTCTCCTCCTTCTCCTCCTCCTCCTCCTTTTCCTCCTTCTCCTCCATCGTCTCCTCCACCTTCTCCTCCTTCTCCTTGTCCTCCTCCTCCTTCTCCTTCTCCTCCTCCTCCTCATCGGGATATGGCATGCACTACACTTACGGGACTAATGTACTCGGTACCTAGTACATGCTCCCGATATCAATACCCACTTTCTACCCCCGCTCCGATCGCATCTCGCTCTTGTAATATCTTAAATTTTTTTCATATGTTCAAACATAAGAAGAAGAGATATTTAGTAATCTGTCTTGGTAAGAATGCTTTTATTTACGTGATTTGCCCTCATTGTAAGCTAATAAAGTAAATACAAAACTCTGAAAGACTGTAAGACCCGAATGGGAAGGAAATAATCTATAAAATTAGTGGTACAGGACGTACTTCCTCGCCCATACTTTCACGGAAAACAACGCGAAAAGTATTGAATTTTTTGAAAAAATTGTGCATGACCATATTTGAAAATCTATCTTTAAGGAAGAGATTTTATTAAGAGAAAAAACTCTATCTTCATAATTCTAACTGTAGAAAGACGCTGAAAAAATTTTGAAATTTTGCAAATTTCGAAAAATCAGAGATATCAACGAAAATGAGACCTATACTATTAAACGTCTTTGACACTATCCAACAACAGAATTTAATCAAAAACGATGTTGCCATTTTTTTGAAAATTTGAGAAATGTCCGAGGGGCTTCATGAAAAGTACCCCTCTCCCCAAATGAAAATATCGGTTTCAATTTCAAGGGACAGCGACATCAGTCAGATCAATTGAGAAATATCAATTTTGGAGAAAATGGGTTGAACGGTTTAGCCGCTAGTATTTTTCACAGACGGATGCTCAGCGGACGGACAGACGGAGGGACGGAAGGACTGTCGGACGGACGGACAGACAGACAGTCGGACGGACTAACGGACAAACGGACGCTTGGCCGGACAGACGGCCGAACAGACAGACGTTTTGCCGACATTCGAGTTTTCGGTATCAAGGACCCACAAAACATGGATTCTGGCTACACTACGTGTTAGAGGACTTTTTTTCTAAATTTAGCAACTGGATTTATCCACTTTTCCGTTACCAAAGCTCAGTAATAAGACTTTTTCTGCCAAACATTTCACGTTTTTTCGCGCAGCATTACACAACTTTCTCTCTACTTTGTAAGCGGTAGCGAGAAAGAAAAAGTTGCGTTCATGATAGTCGGCGTCACATACTCTACTGACACCGTGTTTACCACCGTTTACTCCCTCCATCGTTCCTCTGCCGCCCGCCGGTCCCTGCGAGGGTCGCCCGCTTTGTCGTCGTGCAGTGGGTGCGAGTGAAAAAGTTAACACTTCCTACCCGACGCTATCTGATCGCCGAAATCGGTCTTATCCCGTCCGCCGCGCCCGACCACGCGGTAATCGCGCGCGCCCATGTAATTTGAAGGGGGAGGGGGAGGGGAAACGGAGCCAGAGCGATCTGGCGATCGGCCACGAAAATAAACACGATCGCCGCGCAGCTAGATACCGCCTTACAAATGGACAGCGTTGGAAAGCGCCGGATGGCACAATTTGCACTGCTGGTACAGTTCCTTACACGCGAAAATTAAATCACGTTTTTTAATTCTTACTTTCCTAATTTTTTTATTTAATAAATTGGAATTTTTGGCATGATTCCATTGTTTTTGAGTGAACAAAATCTTAAGTAAATTTAATACATGAGAAAATGAAGAAATTCGAGTACCAGAAGATGAGGGTACTATTCAAACTTCAAAAATCGATTATGTGGAGGATGTAAATTAATATTAGGTGCATGTGTAAAAGAAAATTCAGTTTTTTTCGTTTAAAACATGTATAATTAGGAATGTTTACGGACGCAGTGCAGCGCAACGAAACGGCAGAAAAGAAGTTGAAAAAGAGATTGGTAGGGCAATGTAACATTAACTGATGGCAGCTCTATGAAAACTACACAAAAAATTGAAAGTATTGTCAGAACATAATTTATTTCTTCGATTATTGAATTTTTAATTGTGAAATCGTACGTACTTGTTTTTGTATTCGAAACATGCCATGGTCATGTGCGTTTGACCTTTCTTCGTGAATGACCTATTCGTCCGATAATCGTTCACTTCATTTCTGCGGAAGGTGAGAATGTGAAGTGAATGGTATCTAGTTGTTTACTTTCTATTTGTTGATTCATAAGATGAAGTGCAATACATCTGAAAAGTGTTTGATTTTATGATCATTAGAACATGAGTTTTTAAAAGTGAATTATTTAATTTCATATTTTTATTTGTTCATTAACTTTAACAAATTAAATGATTTAATTTAATCATGTTCGTTTAGTTTTGTTTTAAAGAAATTATAAATAAAACAGTTGAATGATGGATGAATAAATCATTTGAACATTTCTTCATCCATAACATTTTGTCGGATTCGATTCAGTGACCTGATACAATTTTAATATATTAAATGTCACTCAATGTAGTCAATTTCACAATCAACTTTCCACTAACTGTTCGTCTTATTATTAGCAACTTCTCACTTCAGCATCTTATCTTTTATTATCGAATACTCATAATTTCTGTATTAAAGCCTCTCTGACCATCAACAAAATCGCTGTTCACAACGAAGTTTGAATATCGATCATATTTTCACCCTACCATTTTTCCACCACGTTTTTCTTACACCCCCGCCTTAACTCGCCACTCAAAGTCTTGGTAGCTACTTGCAGGCTCGCAACCGCTTATTCGCAACTATTAAAGCGAGAACGCTCCACGTAGTCTCAAATTACGGAAAACGATTTTTTGCTAAATAAGGTTAAGAAAAGGAGGGATTGGTTTCAGAAATTCTGTTGTGCGTGCTACTCTCTTAATACGTGCTAGATTTCTAATCAAGAAAATTGAAGGTAAAGTATGGATTATTATAAGAAGAAAAGAGTACACGTTTAACCGTAAGTCCTTTCTCTGACGCTGACCATTGCATATAAACATTTTTACTGTTTCTTGAATGCAACTTGCAGTTTTGTGTGAAAGGCTTTGCTATATATTATGGGTATTGTTTTCTGAATATTATTTTCATTATTGAAATTTTCCTATTTCCTTAAAACTCATACGCACATGATGTGAGAGGTAACTAATGTATTGGCTGTAATCCAGCGGAAGGTGTGAAATTATTATTATCATAGGTTGTAATATTAAACTTGAAAGATAAAGTAATGTTACAACTGAAAAAAAATTATGATGAATATTTCTTCCATAAATTATTTCCTAGAGTGACTTATCTTCATTAATATTAAAAAAGCATTGAACCAATAAATTATCAGAGAATTGCATGTTTAATGTTCAAAACCAGTTTAGAATTGAATCCTTAAAAAATTATTCTTGAAATTAACTTTGTAATTGAAATATTATTAATGAAAATTAATCATTAGGGGACGTAAGTTAGAAGTGTCAAACGGTCTACAAGATCGTGTCCTGACTGACAAAAGCCACAAGTACATCACTGGAAGAAATGGAATGTATCTTATTAAGTTTTATTCTCCCAAATTTCGTTAAAACATTCATATTAAAAATCCCCATCCCACCCAATGCACCCATATAAAATGTAAGACATTCTCAATTACCTCTTATTTCATATAATGAATATTTACTAATTAGTATGATATTGATTCTTATTACTATTGTATTAACATCCATTGATCTACATCAAAAGAGTAGTCAACATTCAAACCTGACGCCAGTGGATTATCGAGACGATCGTCAGACTACAGGACATGAAATAACGCACTTACTCAGGAGTGTATATTTAGTGGCCTCGAAACATCACAGCCACAGCCCAATAGCCACAATGCATTGTTTATTTTCTTACTTATCATCTCATAAATTAGATCTTCCTCGTATTTACTTACCGGAAGCCCCACAAGTAAGAGATAAATATAACTAAGGATGCTGTTGCGACACTTCCTGGAGGATAATATGGGAGTCGAAATTTATTCCCAGCCCTGAGAGGATCTGGGGGGTAAACTAAAAAATCCCAGCAATTTTAACCCTTGTCGAAATGAGCCAATGAATCAATCTCCCAGTATCTGAACATTACAAAAAACAAATCTCACACTTGGTTTGCAGCATTTGGGGCTAAACCAGATTACATGATGTGATCATTTTTGAAACTGGCAGTACCAGAATGCATTATCACAGTGTTTTGCGCTGTGATGATACACATGCATTTATTTATATCTCATAAATGTTACGTGATACTCTAATATGATGCCACAAGATTCGACGAGATCTCCGTGAGATGTAGTGTAGAAAATGATACCTCCCTTCTCGGCAGGCAGTTACAACCGAGCAGCGCCCCGGAATCGCTAAAAGTGTGCAGCCAGGAGATACTTTTTTTTCAAACAGTTGAAGCATATCGACATATAAACGATGTGTATTATGAGCTAAAAAGTAATAATTATTTAAAATGATATAACGATTGATTCGGAACGCGTTTTAATGAGTTTCTTACGATGTCCTTAAAATGAAAATGAGTTAATTAAACATTAAAAGAGAAAGTTAAAAAAATATTTAAAATCCAACGGATGTGTAAAGGTTAGCAACTATTTCATTTAATTAACTAGATTTTATACTTCGGTGTTAGTTACGTGAGCAAACGTTAAGGTATGATGAGTCAAGATTAGCCATATCCTATTGTGGCATCAAATGCTACGAAAATGTTTAGTTGGCTGGACTCCTGAATCTTTTATATTGTTCGCGAAGAGCTTCGCCGTTGACTTGTAAATGCGCGAGAAAAGAGAGTCAAATTGGTCGGTTCGAATTGACAGAATTACTTTCTTAACAAGTACAGTATTTTGAATCCATTCCAAAATGCACTCCACACGTATTCAAATTTGTTAAACAGAGTGCACAAACGAACATTCTCTTTTTATACATTTCATACCAATGTTATTAAAAGCTTTTAAAGGATTTGTTTTCCTCGAATGCATATTTTCTGTCTCAATTATTTAAATGGACTATTTTTTTCAAGTTTCATTCCTGCTAGAAAGGATCCCTATTCCAATCCTAGCATTGTATCAAAATCTAAAATTTTATGGAAAGTGAACTTTCTTTTTTCCCTCCACCAATCATGTTAGATGTTTGTTATAATTATCAACGTTATTAAGGCAATAAAGGGTGTGCTTGATATTTTATTTATTTAATGTTAAAAAATTAAAAACTGTGACGTGCTGTGGGGAGAATTGCAATCTTTGGTTTCTTGAGCTTTGGAATATCTTTCCTAACTCATTCATATTAAGGTGAATTAGGAATACAGATAAGCAACGAGCAGTTTAGCTAGAATTGGTATGAAAATATTCACTTGGGTGCAATAGAAACTATTTGAAAAGTATACCATTAGTTTAAATTAAGTATAACCCAAAAAAGGTAGTTGTTTGTGATATTAGCCGTAGGTCTTTCAATAATTTTCGTAAAACCACCTTGTTTTAAGAACATAATCTTAATAACAAGAAATAAATTTCGAGTACTCAAATAGCTCCTTTTGATTCAATTAATCTGTTTATAATGCTTATCATGGTCGCTGGACTGTCTAGTTTCTTAGCAGGCACCGGCCATTTAGAGTGGCTTTTGGAGCTCCTGTTTGGTAGTTGTATTTCAATAAAAGTGCCACTATTGTTCAGCCGCTGTTCGGTCTAGAGGCCGGCAGCTCTGATCGGTCATTTTTCCTGGTGCGTCCCTTCAATTCTAGGCAAATGTCGGAGCAATATACTAACAAACGGGCCACAGACCGCGCGCGATCTTTCCTTCATCTTCCTTGTCGTACCATCATCCTTTATTTACACACACACTAACATGCACTACACTATCAAACATTTCAGGAGACCGGTCGGGAGCTTAGACCTTGTCCCGGCTGGGGCTGTGCCCCACTGGTGGGAGACACGTGATTGGAGAAAACTCCGCTATCCGATGGTAGGTCGGCGCCGGATCGATCCATCCAGCGTGGGAAGATCACTGCCACTTCGCTAACAGAAAACACCTACTACACTTTCGGGTCTAATAATCCTAGTAGTTGACGCACCCACATTCACTAATCAATCTGTCAATGAAATCACTTCATATTCCTTGAACAATAAACATGTAGTATTAGTATACGAGTATATACTCCTGATGAGCCTAGAAGTCGACGCTTCCAGAATCACTAATCAGTATAACGAAATAAACACTCGCGCGTAGCCCTGTACCGTCACATACCACATGGACCCTCCAGCTCACGTGCTTCTTGCGGGTGTTGTGCTTTCGACACATCCTGTGCGGCAGCGGGCGGCGGAAACCCCGAACGGCTCGCGTGAAAATATCCAACTTAATATAATTGTGCCAATTTCGTGCTACCTGCGGCACTCATTAAAGCGTTAAAGGCCGGCGAGGTGGCGGCGCCGAGAGAGGCGACGGTGGCGGGACACAGTGGGCCGCAAGCGAACTAAATGTGCGTGTCGCAAAAAGGTTTGAAAAATGTGGGGAAAACGAAACACCTCCAAAGTGTTTCAGTTTTTAGCAACGGAATTTGAAATATTGCACGTTTTGCGAGCAGGCAGTGATTGGTGGAATATCTGAATGTGGCCTTTCTCATCCCTCTTTTTTTCCGACAACCCCATCACAGCTGAATTGTAATCTCAAGCTCAACTGCCAGTTTACATCACTATTATCACCATCCTTCTTGCTCATGTTTTATTGATTCATTTTGACGGGCACGTCAACTGCTATGGTCTTTAGACCCGTTAATGTAGTGAATGTTTTAACCTGGGAGATTGCGATTTTCCTCAACAGCTAGTTGGTGAGATCTAAAGACAAAATACACTCGGCTTATGGGAGATTTCCTTCTCCGGATTTCTCCTCCCATTGGAGAACTGCCCATTCCGGAAAAAAAGCTCCAAGCTCCCTACCGGCCTTCCGTCATGTGTGGATGCGTACTGTGTGTAAATGTGTGTAAGTAAGAAGGGAGAGAAGAAAGAGAACGAGAGAAAGACAAAGAAAAAAGAAAGAGAGAGTAAGAGGAGAGAGAGAACAAAGCAGAGGAAGGAAGATTGCTAATGGTTCACAGCCTTTTTGTTAGGATTCTGTTCCGACATTCTCCTAGCATTGATTGGAGAAACCTCGTAAAACTAACGACCAGAGCAACCGGCCATTAGAATTCTCCTCCACTCAGTAGCTGAATTCGACCTAGCTACGAATATGTAGCTAATTTCGGTAACCCACAAACATTGGGACTCAAATCATAGGATCTGCCTATTACCTATTTTAATTGCTTTCTTTTGCACTCCTGGAAAATGTGTTATACGATCATTGTGTTATACATTTTGTGTTATGTGTTATACATTTATACATGGAAAATGAGTTATACATTTTGAAATTAAAATGAGACGGTGCACCCAACAGTGCTTTATTTGTGCCGTTTTTATTTCTACGTTCACGGACCAGCATAAATACACCTTTAAATAATCACATAATCATATAATGTTATAAAATGTCTTCTTTTTGATGTTTTTGATTACGACACATACGGCTCACATGCATCATGCCTTATACATTTATGAGTTGAAGGATTCAACAGGGTACATGGTTTTAGCCCTATTTATTTGTTTATTTTTGTGATATTGTTTACGAAGTACGTGCGATACTTAAAACACACACGCCCAACTAAAACGTTCGACACATTGACTCGAGAGGAAATTACGACGTTGCATTAGCCGCCACTCCTACACAGTCCAATCTACTCATTTTCATTTTGTAGTAAAAACTGTTGTCACGATACAAAAAATATAGAATTGAATGGGAATTACGTAGGAAAAAAGCTAATGCATGTAATTTTCAAAATTTATCCACCTTATTCTTTTTAATTTATGCTTTGTTTTTGTTTTTAAATAGTGTAATTTACTTTTGAAATGGCCCTCGCGTGTACGAGTATATTTGTAATGACTTGCACATACGCCACCCAATACTGTGGTCTTGGTTCCATCCCCGGCTAAACAGTGTGAAAATGGTGGTGGACCAACCAAATGATTTTATTTTACTTTTGGCTGGTTTTCTCGGGTTTCTCCCGCTTCCCTTGCCTCACATTTCCCAATTATCCATCACCATTTGCCAACACATTACTATACCCCTCATCAACGTATCAGTTCATTACTCTTAGACCACAAAGACCCCTGCTGCAGTAGGGTTCTACACGTAAATAAATACAATACTTTATTCATAAGTTTAAAATGGTGTATCAATTGACAACAATATACTTTTGTAGAAACTGTTTGTAATCTTAGGGCGATAATTTTTTTAGTAACTCTCCTGGGTGTTTCGGGCAGTACGCACGCGCTCCTACCGATTCTTCAACAAATTATGTTTCCTTAGGTAACTTAATTTAATATTTACTTTGTACTTCGCTAAAACAATGGAATCAAATAAAATATTATATCCGACCTTAACAATACTTTATCTACTCGAGAAATATGCCTCACTCGCTCCTATCGTCGCTCTAATACCTTCCTCACGTAAAGTATCTCTTTATCGTCTTGTATGATAAACGAGTATTACTGCATACCCTTTCGCTCATTGCGGCCCAGTGTGCAGAGAGGACGGCTTGGGCGGGGGTGCGGGGCGGCCTGTTACCCAATCCTTGTCGCCAGATGCCGCTTGCGATACGCACCCCGCTGTGTGAGCGGGAACAATAAATAGCGGCCTCTCGTGCCGGCACCCGCCGCTCACGACCCCGCCCCTCATCACCCTTCGCACTCCCTACCTACCCCCTACCTTCCCCGCCACTACCTCCCCCAACCCTTTAACCCTTCACGCCCCTTCCCTCAACCCGCCTACCCCCAACCCTCTCCGCCCCTCACTCCACTTCCCCACCTACCTTTCCTCCTTTCCTCCTTTCCCCCCCGTCCCACCCCTTTCCACCCTCCTCTCTCCGTCTCGTCACCGCTCCCACCTGCCTGCCTCCATCCATCCCCACTTCTCGCACCTACGTTGCCCACGCAAGGAACGGCCGGAGAGTGTCCTAAGTAGATGGAATACTCAATAGGAGTGTTAAAGAGAAATTGTGTGATCACAGATACGGAGTATAGAGAAATAATGAAACTGTGTCATGATAATGTTTTGAACAGGTTCTTACGAAATGAAGAGGCTTCCGTTACTGTGCGCATCCCCGATACTATTCGACATTGTGACAAGTGTAATTTTTAACGAAAGTCAAATTGAATGCGGTAAAAGAATTAAAAACTAAAACAATAATAGTGTAATAAAATATACAAATAAATATACAAGTAAATAAATATACAAATAAATAAATCCTACTTTCTCAGATACTTTGTGTAACCTTTTGGATCTTCCCTTCACTCTTTTCGGTCGTTACTATTTCTTCCAACACATTTTTCATTATTATCTTTTCAGCTCATAATATCACAATTTACATTTTCTACAATTGAATTATTCCCTTCTTCCACATCTTCTGCAACCATTGCCACCAAATCTTTCCCCTGAAAACCAATGCTAAAACCTTCATCAGTCTCACCAACTGCAAAATCACTTTAAAAAAATCTTTAAAAAATCATCATCCATTTTCATACGCTTAACAACATTCACTGCACTGTTATGGATGTAATCTCATTCTCGTATCGTTCCTATTACAGTTTTACAGTCTTTAGTTTCACTTCTTAAATTTCTATCTTCGCTGCGAAAATAGAGTTTTGATCACTGATCTTTTCCTTCAGTTTGTACACTTACGAGTTCAATGCGTCTTGTGCGTATTATTCGGTTGTAAAGAACTCAAACAAACTGTAAACTACATGTGAATGCTACTTTAATTGCTATAAAAATAGATAAGATATTATTTGGTTGTCATAACTTCAATAAAAATTTTTTAGTTTTCCGACGACTATTATTTGCTATAAGTCGATCTAACGAAATTATTAAACATACAGTACTCAAACCAAGAACATTCCCTTGCGTAATGTTAAAAAAGTCTCCATGAAATGAAAGACTGAATTTTGTTTAAGTATTGTAGATAAATTGCAATTTTAAAGTATTAAAAATTGGTTACTTCTAATTTTTTATTATGTTTTAGTGAAAATAAAAGAGAATACATGTTTAAAATTGGAATGAGACGCGAATTCCTGGTATTTGGTTCTGAGATAACCAGGACAGAAAAGACGTTCATCGTCATGGCGAAACGTCACGATTTCTTCGTACAGAGTGTTGCCTCCAGTCTTCACTAGAGCTCACTGGGAGAATTGAACCACTGGCATTAATTTCAACGTTCGACTTTGGAAAATGCTTCAGTTATTTGTCACCCTTCACATGCAAACTTACTCTGCCTTCAGGAACTTGGATGTGAAAGAAAGAGGTACGTATGTATAAGGCCATTTGGGTAGATTGTCACACTTTGACAACTAGCTATCAGTGGAACCCATGTCTGGGCCTAGTGTATTTCCACGCTTGGGGTAAGAGGCATATGGTAAATATGACGTATTCTTTTCATCGTTACTAGCAAACGTCAACTCAACTTTTCTTCGTCACACAACTACGGAAACTGAGACGAGTTTAAAGGAAAACAATTCTACTTTTCATTGAACCCGACACCACATTACAGGAAGCGAGTGTGTTACCCATGAGACATCCTAAAGGCCAAACAAGAAGTATATATTACGGAATGTATATAAGGAATTTTTGAATGGATTTTCAAGAAGAACGGAATTGTTGATGTTATATTTTCGTAGTTTTGACTTTTTCAGGACAGTACATTTCCTAAAGATACATTTCATCCTTTATAATTTTATTTTATTTTACTTCTTTTCCATTTTTCTTAGCCTTACAACATTTTTATACTTCTTAAAATTTTCCTTCATAAATCTTCTTAAAAAGGTAATTGTTAACGTCCAAAACGACTGTATATATTGTAAATTTCAATACCCTGAAAGGCACATTGTCGTACAGGAAGTAATACATTTTTTTAAAGGACAATACACTTGAATGTCAGACACAGTGAAATTCGTTATCATCTCATTGCCCCCTTCAAATTATCAGTTGTTTCTATTCTTTCATGCCATAACCAGTATTTTTAAAAATATATGTTAATACTAAGACCTTTTTGAAATATAAATCAAAGATAAAACAATACGAAATATACTGTTTTTTAATTCTATATTTTAAAATTCTAAGATGCATTTACACTATCGGTGACAATAATTAAGCAAGAATGTCTTGCCTACCTTGGCGTCTCGCTGCAGTCACCGAGGTCGCTGCACCCCTTCGGTGAGGCAAGGCAAGGCAAGGCCAGTGCCTTCCATATCTCTCTACACTACCTCTCGCCTTCATTTCCGTCTCCAATGAGTTGTTTGCCTTCTCCCGCCCCCGTGAACGCCAAGCCACCCGTCGTCATACACATGCAAATTACTCTAAGGCACAAAAGGGACAAAAGCACGACCTTATCGCCTCCGTACTATTTGAAATATAACTCCAGACTCAATAATTATGTTAACTAGCGTCGTAGCCTGTACCGCAGGCGTGGATTAATATTTTTTCTGGGACTGGGTAAACGAATCACCTTCAAGGAGGGGCTGATGATATGACAAAAAAGTGACTTTCGTGCCACTATGGGAAATAGAGTTGGCTCTGATGGTGAACATATGTTGGTGAATTGGGTGCTAAAGTAAGACGTACAGTCATAAATGTACTGTAATTTTGTTAGAATGTTTTCTGACGAAGAATAATATAGTTTATGGTGCACAAGTATGAAAGAAATTTCAACACATGAATTTTCTTTAAGCAGCTTTGGCGACACTACATTCAACTAGTTTCTTGAATAATCTCCAAGTGAAGTAGAACTCGAGTACAGTGTTGTCCTCTGACAGTACTTCTCATTCCCAAAGTGAATGGTAATTAATAAAAAGATGTACATTAAAGAATCTGCTCCGCAAGGTGCTGCGCGTAGCCGGATACAAACTGGAGTGTTGGTATAACCCTCGCGGTTATATCACGCATCGCGTGTTCCGGTTCAGTGGTCGCCGAAGGCGGCGTCGGCAGTGGCGACGATTGTGGGCACTTCGCGTGCAAGATATCCGGCGACAGATAAGACTACGGCGGCCGCGCTCATCGCCACGGTGCTATCTGCTCCCGCTGCCACCGTACCTCTCCGACGAGATGCAGCAAAGGCTACTCACCGCCTCCGAGGGGAAGACAGCTCCAGTGCGCGGACGTGAAACACGGAACTCAGATCCAGAGATTATCACGCCGCAATGCGATTAGAAAGAAGCTCGTTTATCCTGAAACGCTAAGATTTAAGACTGCAGGACGTCGTAATACAGCTTCGAAACCAATCAACATTTCTCTTGTAACTGGTCACACATCTCTTCCATCCGTTTTTAGTTCACTGTAAAAGAGTGCATGTTGCGACTTAAATATCGAACATAAAAGGTATGTCGTGATCGAAGATGGAATTCTGTGAAGGAATCTGCAGACTGTTCATTCATTTTTCCGAATTCCATGTACTAATTTCCCGTGTTACACCTTCGTCTCGTTGCTATTCTACTTTGAAAGACGATCGAAGTTCAATATTTTTGCAGCCATAATTTTAACTATACCTTAGGTTTCTAAGTTCATGAATAACTTTTTGTAACATCTGACTCTGATGTGACTTGCCAGTCTCGCTGCAATTTCAGTAACTTTTAATCTGAATTTCAGTAAAAAAATTATACGCAAACTTTCAAGCATTACACATATCTACATTCTTAAAAAATTCAAAGTAGTTTATATTAGAGAATTCTGGTTTAATGATGTTAGATATCAATTCGTTTGACCATGTCTTAGCCTTTGTTCGTTAGTCGCAGAACTGGAAGTAGAAACCCAAAAATTGTTTTAAAAAATATACATTGGAGTTTTCATTAAAGAGTATATAATTAACGTTCATTCAGTTTTTATGCGTTTGTACTACAAAATCAAATAAGTATTCCTATTTCAATCAATTCAATAACTTGAAATGGAAAAACTAGTTGAGTTTTGCAAGGCCGTGACCAAAGGGCTGACTTCGTGAAGTTCAAGAAAACCTTGCAACTGTTAATTACTTTTACCATCGCTACTCTACTCTTTAACGAAATTTGCATTTGATTCTTAACATAAAAATTTAGATGGTTTAGAGAATGCCCCAAGAGCCGACACAAATCTGAAAACAACAAAAATACTACACCGCTTTAATAACATTTTTACAGTAAGTCCTATAGAGAGACGTGCTTCTCTAGTTTCCTTTCATAACAGGCGCCTTTGTACTCTACAGTCTACTAACAGAATGAGCTGAAGATAACGATGAAATGAATCTAATGTTGTCCCGTTTCCATTCAAAATGATATTAGTTTGACGGAGGACACAGCGTTTTAAAACCTTGAGGTTTTTAGCACCATCATTATCAACTATATTTAAAACCAGATTGGAAGAAAAATGCGTTTATGGCGACCACAAAAACTAAAAAATTATTGCTTGCAGTGATTGAAAATAATTACAGACGCTGTCAAGCTGTTAATTTCCCGTTCATTAAGTCCTTCTAAAATTTGTAGCTAAAGATTAATTAATCAAACCAATCTTATTTCCGGAATAATTTCACATGCACGTTAGTTTTATTCCAAGTAGCTCCACTTCCTTAGAGGAATAAAAAGATTTTTGCAATCCTGTCAAATCTTATAAAATTGGAATAATTCGTACTTGTTGAAGCCAATTTATGGAGCGGTTCTGGGAAATTCTTCAAGCACAGAACATAAAAGAGTGTAGGATAGGAGTACTTTATAGTAGCATACAGTGCGTACACTAAACAAAATTGTAAAAGTGACTTAAGTTAGCAGCCTGTAACTATTAAGCACAATGTCCTACAACCCACATAAGTCGACAGAATGAGTCCTCATTTAACAATTCAGGAAGGATCGCTTCCACAGCGGAAAATCCCCAAAGAAAAGACAGGTCACGACATGTAGGTAGCAGATTGAAATCACAGATCCAACGACCGTAACAGCACGTTACGCTTAGAGCTGACACTACGATGAAGTTGATACCTGCACATTACACAAGCAGCTCCACTGCCGGTGTACGCATGGCCTGGAATATTCGACTTGAGTACAAATACACGGGAGAGTGCTTGAGTATGTGTCATATGGGTTGGTGGGAGGTACGAAAGCGTGAACATCAAATGGTAAACTATGACTTCCCCGCGAGTCCAAGGACCAAAAGAATTAAGTAAAGTGAGAGGTCGTTGATAGCATGCTAACATGTTCTCGTAGATATCTTAATGACGTCTCGTCAAATTAAAAAGATAACATGATTGTAATACTTGTATAATAAATTTAATTGCATTTAATAAATTGAGAACTTTCTATGCTTATTAACTCCCAAGCGTTCTTCTGTATCTTCGTTAACAATGCTACAAATCAAGTCTGTTTAAAATAACATTAATTTATGTCAAGCGAAACTTCAAAAGTGCTAATGAGTTAATTAACTATTTGCAGAAATTGTTCCACTTTCAAATCCACTGACTATACATTTTATTGTTGTTATTCGTTTTGCGAGCGTAAAAAGAATTTTATGCAGGGGAGAAACGCAAACAAAATATGAACAAATAATGTTGGTTTATAACATATTCCTGTGGTATGGTGGTATATTCCACAACTCCAAGAATTAGACGTTTTGAAGACAGTATTTGCAAGGCCTTGTAAGATGAAAACAAACTTACGTTTAGTGGATATTGTTTATTAGATCTTTTTCGTGACACGGCGTTTCGGGTCTTCTGCGCATCCCTTTTCAAATGTTAACAAGTAGATGCACATATTTTCTCGTATTATTTATACATTGCGCTTTTTCAGGTAGTTCATCGAAAGCCATGCATGCGCCCTTCTTGTTAAACGTTCCTTTTTTTAAGTTACATTAATTCCAAACAGAAACTACTGTGGTGTTTTTGGAAACATCTTTACTGTGTGAAAAGTTTACTATGGAAAAAATACTGTGTTTTTAATTCCACATGATTTTCTTTAAAGTGCTGAGTTTGGAACAAATTTGGTTTAATAATTAATGGTTAATGAATTTTTGATAATAAATTTGGTTTCTGTGTTTTTAGTACTTTAGTTTTTAAAATGTTGAGTTTTTGAAATTTCGAAAATACAGAGAGTTCGCCGGAATGGAACTAACTCCAAATTTTTTTACTGCCTTTTGATATATACGAGGAGAAAATTTAAAGAAAAAATTGGAGAAGAAGTTTGAGAAAAAAATTTTAAAAAATGAAAATTATATATATTTCAAAATTTCGCAAAAAAAAATATTTTTAGAAAATCCATTTCAGATCCCTCCGAAATCAAAATAGCCGCTTGAATCTCAGCTGAATCGAGTGAATTTACTCGAGTGAATTTACATTCTTGAATGAAAATCAATTTTCGGCTAAGGGCGGGAAAGTAAACGTCAACAACAATATCCGAGTTGGTTGGAGTATATGGTTGTATGTAAACTGCAAACAATGCAAATAAACGATAGCTGTAAAATTTAATAGCATATTAGTCCAAAACACGATAGTAATAAAATTGGGATAAATGTTTAAAACACACTAAATATATTTAAGAACAATCTTGGGCCGGCCCGGTGGCCAAGAACCCTAAAGAAGTAGTGCCGTAGTGTCAAAGAAAAGAAACAATTTCCAAAACTCTTACAATGTTATGGTAGAACGTTTAGTGACAAGCGCACTTACTGGGCAAGACTACATGATTAACACAATAAACAAATGAAGGTTGAACTCGTTTTAAAGCATTACAAAATATTCTAGAACTTTCAAGAAAAAGTGAATTATCTAATTACACTTCGTGACTTTACAAAGCAAGGCTACACTCTCAATAGAACTCTCATCTCCAGGCGTAGTTATCTAGTAGGGGGACTAGAGGCACTCGAATCGCCGAAACAAATTCTGACGAGATGGTTATCTCTCCGTGATCTGCTCTCCCGTGGACATGGGGAGCACTAACCAGTTTCACCACTGCCACTTTCTTGCCCGCACACACCAGGCGCTCCCCCAGTTCACACCGCCGCAAGTCCAGCCCTTCATGCCCGCTATCTCCTCTCGCCACACCGCCCCGTGGTGGAATGAATTCTCCCGGGCGGGCGGCGGGGGGTGGCAACCCGGGGGTGGGCGGCGGGGGGGTGGGCAGAGAGGGAGGCGGCGGCGGCGGCGGCGGCGGCGGCGGGCGGCGGCGGCGGCGGCGGCGGCGGCGGCGGCGGCGGCGGCTTTGAGCCAGCGAAGGGAGAGGCAATAGGCCGCGCCGTCAGCTAGGCCTCTCTTACGGCAATAGTAGACACGCCATGCGCAGATAGCGGGAAAAATCAATTTTTTCAAGTGGGACGCGCGAAATTCATATTCGCGCCCCATAACACACGCTGCACCATGGAACTCTCACAACTGGTGGGAAGATTCCACAAGAGCGCCCAGCTGGGCGAAAGTTAATTTATTGGGAGCGCCGGGGAAAATGTGCTAACACGTAACGATCTCGAACCGAAGGGTTGTGAGTTCGAGTGCCGCCTCGGGCATGGTTGTATGTGTTCTTCCTTTCACCCCGTATCATCACCATATCGTATCATCCTCATAGATGCCATACCGTTAAAATTCAATAGTGGTCGCTAATGACCTAGAAGTTGATGTGACCTTAAATAACAAAAAAAAATCTTAAAATGTTAACCGTTTGGAATGGTATTGGAACAGATTGTAAGACAGGGACATTCGAAATTTCTCCCTTTATTACATCACTTGTAATTCCATCGTCGTGGCTGTAAACCTTTCTTCCTTCCGAGTATGTGTGTACGTGTGCCAGAAGGAGAGAGATATATAGGGAGAGAAAGAGAAAAGGAGAGAGAAGAAGAAAGAGAAAGAGGAACACAGAGACAGAGAGAGTGTGTGAGAGAGAGGGGGAGGAAAGAGCAGTGGAAGCGGGGGAGATAAGATAGAAGGAAAGCGTTGCCCACTTTAAATGCAAGACCGCGAACTGCACTGCCTCGCTTCCGCCCTCTCCTTCCGGTAGACAGTGGTCACACAGCGGCCTCGGTCCTCTTCGGTGAAAGAAGATATGACGACAGCGGAAAACCACGTCTCTATGTTACAACATTGCAAACATTCCTTTGAATTATAATTCTCTCCAACTTCTACGTAGTTAGCTGAGGCGTCAATGCAAATTGTTCGTCGAAAAGAAACTGGGGAAAGTCAATAGATAAAGACTTCTTCGATAGTAGCCATTGTCTCAATAGTAGCCACATCAAGCACAAAACTTCAACAATAAATTTGGAGGCATCCAACTTGCAGAACGTACGGCATATGGCTTCTAATTGTGAGGAATGCAATAAAGAAATTTACTTCTTTCTTCTTTTAAAATAAAATAATAAGCTAAAAATGTCTATTAATATTATTAATGCAATATATAACGCGAACGAGTGATTTTTGGACTAAGAAGTGTTTGAAACACCTTCAGGCGATATTGACTGAGTAGTGATCTCGGGCGCGTCAATTGTCAAGACCATAAGTCCCGTAAGTGTAGTGCTATTGTTTCCTCGGGTGGTGGTTGTGCCGTCCCCCGCTGGATGGTGAGTTCCGACGCTTCGACAATGGGAGATTCGACGTCAGCTAACGGGGGTTTCCCCGACCAGGTATCTCCTATCTGCGGGTCATCGCCCCAGCCGGGACAAGCTCTGTAAGATCGCGACTGGACTCTGCTTACTGTGAACTCAAGTACTGGAACTAATTGAAGTGTATACTATACTTACATTTTTATAGAAATTAATTAATTTGCTTACTTTCTTTGTCAACAAGCAAAAAGACACAAGTGTAGACAAGTTTTAAAGAAATATTTTGGCCGAAAATATTCAAATTGCTTATATGTTCTTCATACATCTTGTCCTGATCTTTATCAATTCGTATAGTAAAGTGTTCAAGTGATGACTGAAGTATTAGTACGGAACAAATTGTATTTGCAATATAATGCTGAATAACCGTTAGATATAATACGAGAAAGTGTGTGCTTTTGTAGTGCCACTTGTTCCTTCTTTTTTCCTTCATTTCCTATCGTTTCCTTCTTCTTTCTTCTCTTTCTGTTAGACTTCCTTCTGGTCGTAACACACACAGTCTTTCCGCCTTTGCTTGGTGGTTGCGGATATCTTGCATGTATTTCTTTACCATCTCAAAAATATGTACATTAGGGGCAAGGGGGGGCACCTGCGACCTAAACATACGTTTAGGAGCGTTTGCTCCAACTTGTGTGCCTACTTCGCTTACAATATGCTTTTGTTCATTCAACACAATTTGTTACATATAAATAATTAAAAAGAGAGGAGATGGCATGAATGTTTAATAAATAATGATGGATGAATGTCCGAATAAAAGGGAGGAACCAGGGGCGAACTACGTGAAAACCAACCACAAACCTGTTGTATCCTCCATCATTTTCACCAGGTGGGTTTAGTCATGATCATGAAAATTGTCGATCAATATTTTGCTGCCTAGTGGATAAATCAAGATACTAACCTTTACTTAGTAATTACTTGTCTGTGTAGTGGTATAGCTATTTTTTCAACTGAAGAACTGCGGCTTGTGGCAGAAATTCTCGCCACATCCCGGAGATAGGCAGCCAGGAAGGAAGGTGGGGAATTTATTACAATACCTCTCCGACTCGCTAAGTAACGGACGCGTTATTCTAGACATTAGTATCTATGGCATACGCCTTGAGCTCAGCCACGTCGTTGGCCTAGCTCTCTCCAAGAAAGATCAGCGCTCACTCAAAAAGTTACCAGTGACGAGAACTCATTCCTTCGCGCATTGACTGAGAATCGCAATAGAGGTCGTGTTGCTTCTAGTGTTTGCGGGGCACAGCCTGAAGCTGAGCCTCATTCAAATACCACTCACCCAAGATCTCCGCAGGAAGGTTCAACGCCCACACAAGGCTTTCTTTAAAAATACTTGCGTCGTACATTTATTGGCTGAAAGTTTTGAACAGAACATTGTGTAAGTGCAAACAAAAGGATAGTGCGCTGAGGCAAAGTTTCTTTAAATACGAAAGGCTCTCATTCAGCATCGATCTTCTCTACTACCATGCGATCACACATCTTTCTCGCGCTGCACCTGGTGATTCTAACGGCTAAAGCAGACGCTAACCAACAAGGATAATGGATTTGCGCTTGCGGAAGTGTTGCGGCGTAAACAAGATGCTGGCAGAAGACGGCAGATCGTGCGTAGAAGCTAGTTGGCCACGTAACATGTCCAAGGCATGCAGACATTTTCTGAGATGGACTGGAAATGGACGCAGCTGTGGCTGCCGCCAGGTCTCCCAATGCAAAACATCAAAGATGTGACTTGCAATTATTTTTTTAGAAACTGGTTATGTCTCTTCTGTGAGAAATTCTTCCTTCTGGAATTCAACGCTGTCTCAAGATGAATACCTGTCGAGAAACACGTTAACCTTCTTTGGAAAAGGTTACATCGCGAGGCCCCAGCAAGGGGGAGGGTTCAGGAAAACCGACTATTACTGTGTGGACGCAGCGCAAGGGGCTCTGGGACCCTTTGCAATAATCTTTAAAATTAAATGTAATAACGAAGAATGCGGTAAAGGAGTGCTGCAATTACGGGTATTTAATGGAGAACTCTGAAGGGGAATGGGTTTGTGAAAAACATGCTAAAAGCAATTGGACGCCGGAAAACTCCTCCCTCAAAGAAATCCTTGATCCCGAATTTCCCTCTAAGACCGTTGAGTTCTGCCTTCATTTACGACGCGTGCCCTTTGATGACCGGAATGCTTCCATAGCTCGCCACGGCGGAGGTTTTCACCAGTTACTATTTTCCACTTGGGATACTTGCTACGACTACTATCGAAGCAACAGCAGCAATAGCAGCTTAAACGAAACTCTCTTCTACTTGCGAGTATCCACGTGTTTCTAGAGGAGTATATTGGCTCCTTCGTCCGTTGTGTATACTTTCAGCTTGCTGTTGTTGGTATCGTTAATATCTATAGCAAACGACAAAAGAATGCGACAAAAGATCCATGGCTGGTGTCTTTTCAGTCATACTGTTTGCCTATTTGGTTTTAATGTCGGTCAGATTGTGTATTATATCGCGATTAGTGACCAACTGGACAAAGGAAAAAAAGCTACCATTCCGTCAGAATAGGCTATTTGACTGTGTTGTAAATGTAAATCGGCTTGCTGACATCCAGGAAGATTACTTCACATTAAAGCCATTTTTATATATTCGCTAAAAAATGTGCATTATTTACATTAAATTATTTGTTTAAAATTAATGTTCTTGAGGGTTCAGTCACGTGATCGAAAACGCTCTGTGATTGGCCGCACTTCGTGTGACGTCACAAGCATGTAAACACGCTTAAAGCTGATCTCCACGTGTATAGCACGTGATAAGTACGGCGAAAGGAATTTCTTTGATCGTTGTGTATTAAAAGTTTTTTTTAATTTCTTATCAGCCAACTGTGTGCTAGTGGTGAGTTAGTAGTGATTTTATTTTTCTAAAATGGAGACACATTTTGTGAAGCGGATAGTGGAAACCTGCCCAAATAGACACAGTAATGGTTGGACAATTCTTCAAAAAAACTAAATTTTTACGCTAAGGAACTGAGAAACGTGAGAACTGCCAAGGACAATAAAAGTTTTGTAAGTTTTATTGTCAAGTTACTGATATATAGGTACACTGATGTTATTAGTACCAACACTTGAATTAAATTTGATATCAGAATAATGTAAAAGGAAGTTGTAATTTTGTCAAAGAACTGTTATCGAATTAACAATTATTAAAAATATTGATAAATTATAATAAATATTGATAGACCTCAGTAAAATTGTTTTCTGATCCTTTATACTTTACGTCTGCCAAGCTCCTGTAAAATTGTTTCTATATTGATGAATATTGATACTAACCTAAAAAATACACGGCAAAACATAGTATATAATAAAATTTCATTTAATAAAATATAAAACATTTTCTTACATTAAAATGGTCTTCACAGAAAAATATATTCGAGTGGTTCTTTATATCACTCGGGTTTCTACGGGCGAGTAGCATCCACTTCTTACGCATTTTAGCGTTCTTTGGCACAGAAACAAACAGTTTCTCGGGGTTTCTGATCGATGTATTTGTACACAGTGGCACTGCACACCATTTATACACCATCATTAATCTTCAAAATAAAACTTAATCGCTTAACTTTCTTTCTCCGCTTATTCTCCTGCTGGCTACAATACTCGCTGGTCGCTTGTTTACAAGCATGTGACGTCACAGGAGCCATGCGAACCGATTCTGGCGGAAGACAGCGTTTTGGCGGGCTTTTTTTTAAATTTAAACTTTGTCGTCAATTTGTGTTGCAATTTTAGTAGTATACCGAAAATTAACGAAATCGTATGCATAGAATGATAGAATAAACAATTTAAGATGGTTTTTCTAAAAGTTGTCAAATAGCCTATTAGCGGGTGTATGCAAGTATTTTGGTAAGTATACTTTTTGGTATTTTTTAAAGACTTGATCAATTGGCAATATGAAGGATGAGGTTACACACATACAAATGTTTGTAGTGTACATTGGCAGGTTTCCTTTCATAGTTAAATAACATTTGAATCAATTTCATGTCATGGTGTGAAATTTTCAATTCGAATAAATGCAGTCCGGTAGCTATTTACTTCAGAAAAGCGGCACACATTATTAAATTTTGTACTTTCTCCTCATACATCTGATTGTGTTCTTGCTGTCGTCATTTAACTGAAATCCAATTAGTCACAAATGATAAATAAAAGTGTAATAAATAGACATCCAATGTTTAGGAAAATTACTATTTTTTTCTAATGACTATTTCACTCATGTCTATCCGCGTCGTAAGTAGCCAATGGTAAGCCTGGATATATTCAAATTAAACCAATCCCAGATGTTTATCGCCATCAGCTTGTTTACCTTTTTTTATCGCTGTAAACCTTTGTTTACCTTTTTAAGATAACGATAGCAATGTTTTCACCTCCAAAATAGCTCTTGTGCATCAATATAATATTAAAATGTGTGGTTTTGGTAATGTTTAAAACTCTGAAATAGAATCTATTATTAAAGATTCAGTGCCGAAAAAAAGCAAAAGGAACAGAAAAAGTGTGTAAAAGAAATTTCAAGAATTTTGTCAAGACAGAAAATACAAATGGACAGCACAAACTACAAATGAAGAAATTACACATGTTTTAGGCAATATACGAAAATTAGATTTGAAGAGTACAAAAAATATGCCATCAAAACTATGTGGAACGTTACAACCAAAATTATTCAGGAAAATATTTTAATGAGTACATACGTGTGTTCAATCCATTCGAAATTGACGAATTCCGCTGCTAATTCATCTTGTACATCTTCCATTTCAAATACTTCCACGGAAGGGCAAGACTTGGAAAACAACTTCCTACAACTTTAATGATTGTGCTTTTAATAAATGTTCTTTTAAGTAGCCTTGTTATAATTGTTTTTCGAAAGTTTTATTACCATAAAATTGAAACATATTTGAAATCATTTTCTGCATTAAACTGTTATTCAAATGTTACTTGATTATAAGTTATTCCAGGAGGCAGTGATAAGTCGGAACTGAATGAAAGGTTTTCATTTTTCGGTTGTAATTTTGAGTAATATTTCCCTTTTTCGTAATTCCTGTGATTTAAATTATCCTTTCAAATCATGTAATGTGTTTATTCGTGAAATAGTCACACTAAATATCACTCGAAGTGCTGTGCTAGCCGGTGCTCCTCGCTACGCGAGTCGTGAATTTACCGGCTAGCACAGCACTTCTCGTGATATTACTTATGAAAATAATTAAAGGCAATCAACACATGTATATGAATTATGGAAAACTAAACATTCTGAATTTTTATTTCGCCTTGTTTGGTCTTTTGTGTCATAAATACCTTTTTAGACATATTTTTCTTAAAATGTACATATATATACACAGATATATATATATATATATATATATATATATATATATATATATATATATATAGTAAAATCTATCTACGCCGGAATTGATCGGGACACAAAAAATTTCCGGTTTAGGGAGGTTTCCGTTTTACGCAAGGTTGTCCATTTTATGATTTGTGATATTGACGGTTCTGTCCTGAAAATAGTACATTACATGACTATTATAATTAAAAATACATTACCATATAACATGTATGGAATAAATCACCAATAAATGAATATTAAACATTCTTTATTGACAGCTTTTGACTGAGTTGAAAAATAGACATCTTACTGGCTGTATTCGGACTTTCTGACTCTTTCAATGCACGATGCGTCGCAACCCAGTATTATGATATTTTGATATCGTCGCTTGGCTTTGAGGAATGCGTATGTGGTCAAGGGATAATGATATTCAACGTGGGGTAGGGAGACGGGGGAATAGTCATGCGCGTACACCTTCCCACGCCGAGAGAGTCGGGCGAGAGGGGAGGGCCTACGCCTTGAGAGACAAGCGATCTCAATGTCGAATTCTACGCTAACAGAAGCCCCTGTCCTTCAATGTCCGGCTGCCACACTAAATCGCGTGTCACAGGGGTAGAGAATTTAAATCAAGCTTGCAGACGCATTGATTTCATTAAGAACATCTCGCGTCTCTCTGCCAATTGTATTAAATTAACAGGAATTCCGTTTTGTGAAGATTTTTTCCCCTTGCAGGACATGAAAAACAGTTCCGTTTCCGCGATGGAGAGGTTCCGTTTTATGCTGTGTAAAATGCCATTTAACTTCACGGGCCGAAGAAATTTTCCAGTTAAGGCAGGTTTCCGGCTTGTACAGGTTCCGGTTTAGACAGATTTTACTGTACATAGGTTTCTTGGTTACAAACACAAGTTTAAATCATTTTAAGTTCTACTAATCACATAAATTGCCTCTGGTAACAAATCTCCATTCCTTGTCTCGACTGAAGCTGCCATTTGGGTTTGCTCGTTATTGAACTTTTGGAACCGAAAGGCTTGTTTTGTGGTTTCATATTTCTTTTTTCGCATTTCTTTGCACAAATAAAATAAAATCGAATAAAATCTGTGGTTTCTGGGCACTTGGTGGAGCGGTGGGCGCTTACGTGAGCGCTAAGCTCCGACTCGCGCCGTAATCAAAGCATTCGTGTCTCAGAGGGCACGACGATGATCCCCACTTCCGACATAGATATCTCTCCGTGCCAGATGTTTTCCTGGGAAGGGCGCGGGGTAAGCCCATTTCTGACAGGCGCGAGGTGCGTCTTCATTCTGCCCGCATTTGTCTGAGTTGTGCAACACGCCAAGTACTTCACCAGTGCCTCTAAACCCAGCTCAATCGTGTGAAGATGCCGAAGTCTCTTACTCACTATAAATTCATTAATAGTCTAATCTTTCATGCTATATTGTGTTTTGGTATTGGCTAATTTTAGATGCAGGCGCAGTGAAATATATTCGTGTTTTCCCTCCAATTTAAAGTTTTTAATACCATTTTCGGTGCCTATTAAAGTCATTTTAATGCCTTTTAGGAACCTAAAACGTAAGTTTTTAGTGCCCTAACATCCGATAATACTCGTAAATAATGCAAGTCATCATTCACGTAACGTTTCTATCAACAAATAACAATTTAAATTATTTTGAATATTGAATAAATAAATATATTTTGTCTATCCATCTATCCAGCTTATCTTATGTATTAATTGATAAATATAAAAGTAATGGAGTGTTGGCTTTTTAAGTAGAAAGCAAAGTGCATCGACTGTTGCTTTAATTCCGTTCATACACCCTTTCATTTTAGCAATTGGCTGTAATTTAGCTACATTTCACTTATGGTGTTCAGATCCATTATTTATTGAAAAATCCACATTATTATATTGCTAATTAACAACAGCTTATCAATCACCGCAAGTGCTTTCCATCAAGTCTACTTTGTCTTACAATTTTGTGCCGTTTCATGTATTCAATGTTATTTGAGCGGAAACACTTTTGTAACAATAGAGAAAGATGAATAGAAAGAGAAACAAAGAGAAAATGGGGGAGAGGGAACGAAAGAAATGTCGAACAGGATGGTATGATTAGTTTCCTAATCTTATAAAATATTTTGGATATACAAGGAAAAGACCGTGCACGGAATGATATATACGTATCCACGAAGTGATATACGTAGTATAAGGAAAGTTATGTAATGCTGCGCGAAAAAATGGCGAATTTTCGGCGGAAAAAAATTCATTGTCGGGCCATGATAACGAAAAAGTGGATAAAACCAGTTGCTAAATTAAGAAACAAAATACCCTAACATGTGGTGTAGCCAGAAACCCTGTTTTGTGGGACCTTGATACCAAAAAACCAATTTTCTGTGAAACACAACAGTTTTTTGTGAAAAGTAGCTCAAAATTCCGCATTTTCAGAAACGCTCAAACGTCATTTTCTCATATATGGCTGCAATTTTTTTCTTGAAACTTTTGTAACGGATAGTTCTAATTACATTCTTTAATACGACGTAAAGTTTATTTTGAGTTATTTTTTTGTTTTTTCAAAAAATATATAAATGTAATATTTTTGAAAGATCTCTCACATCTTTAATATGCACATTACTAGCAATTTGTAAAGATTATTATATTTGTGAGTGTAAGTGCTTCAAATAACTTCAAATAAAGTATTGTGAAAACTCAAAACTTTTCTGTGAAAATGAGCTTCAAATTTCGCATTTTTAGTAGCGCTAAAACGCAATTTTCTTTAAAACGGCACATAATTTTTAAAAGAAAATTGCCATTTATGGCTAGGTTTTTGTATTCTTTAATAATCTAAAATTAATATTTCCGTTCTACCAACAGAAAACCGAAAATTAAGAAAATGACAAAAAAAGAACTTTTGGCGGTGATAGATTGCAGCTGGCAAGAAAGAGTATGTGGCAATTCCAAAGAGCTAGCAAAGACTCAAGGAAATAGAAAACTGTGCCATTCTGTAGCACCACTTGTTTCTGTTTTTACAATCTCTCTCTCCCTTTCTCTAATTCTTTTCATACTGTTAGTAATATCTGTAATAGTGCATTCTGTTAGTAATAGTGCATTCTGTTGACTTGTGTATATTAATTTTTGTAGTTCTTCTGTTTTGTACCTTTACATTGTTATATATATTATAGTTATTTACTTGTCACCTGATGATGGAAACCAGCTGTTTCCGAAATTTTGTGTGGAATTTCTATTTTATTTAATATATAAACTTATTTGAAACATTTTCTGTCTTTTAAATGATGGACCAACTGATTGATATATATTAAAAATATAGACTGAAACGGAAAATATTAATTAAATCATCAGAATCATCAAACAATATAAAGAGAAACAAATAGTAGCTACAAGAAACTATACAGTAGCATATATTCCAGCAAAACAAAATATTACCTACAAGAAACACTAGTAGCACTGGGGATCATCACATGCATTGAACATACGTATGTATGTATGTGTATATGTATGTATATATATATATATAAAATAAACAATACGATATATCAAGTACGTGATAATTTCATTAATGAATGATTCTTGTGCCTGTAGGTCTATGGATGTATTTCTTGCTGACAGCTGCTTGGTTCTGGCTCACTGCCCTTTGTCTAAACATGGCTATGGGCTTTAGGTAAGAAATTTGTTTCCTTCGTCATATCTAATATTTTTCTACGGTATGTGCCTTAACTACTTTCACATTATCGTACACTATCTGATATTTGGTGGATAATAAGTTATGTGATGCTGAAGAAATCGATGTGCACATTTGTATGTTTTGGTCGTGCACGGTAGCGAAGAAAGTGTTGTCGTATTTCAAAACGTCTGTCTTCATTTTATTATGCATGAAAACGCTAGCGCCCTAAATTGTAAACAGCATTTTCATCCAAATTAATATTTTTTGAACGATCCGGTCCGACTCAAGACCCTGCAAATTTTAAACAAATCTTTTCATTTTTTTGGGTTATTATAAATTAAGTCTTTGTAATGTTTTCAACACGTCCTAAAAATGACTCCATATCATCTCTTCACCTTTTTTCTTGAATGGAGCAAAATAAGATTACAGTAGGACAGGGCCGATTTTTACCAAAACTATTTAATTTCCCAAAATTTCCAAATAATTGTTGTACAACTCGCCGATATTCTGGATTCACAAAATTATGTTGGACACAACTCTGATCGCGCTTCGCAAAACCACACAATTGAAACAACGGAAAGGCCGTTCCAACCCAACTTACTTGTGGTTACTGACCTATGACATCATCAGTACGGACAGAACGGCACATCGGAATGTCGAAAGAGATTTCCACAGTATTTTTTGTAGAACGACGGAAGGTGCAGTTTGTCCTATCTCATCAGTGACGTCTTGGTGAACCCTCTCTTGCCGGAAACAACAAAAAATTTCCCTCCCTACCGTTCGTCCGTGTCGTACCGACCGTTGCGCGCTACACTGGAAAATATCATAGAAGAATAAATCCTGTTTTTATATAAAAATTTTCATTAATTGGAGCCCTTTTGTATAAAAGGCCATTTCTGCGTTTCTCAAAGTGAGCAGTTTTGAGTTATTTTTTGTCGAAAATCTTTTAATTTTCCGAAAAGCTTGAAAACGAATAATTAGAAGCACTGTACTCACAATGCAATAAGGAACCCATATATAGTAAATATTATCGATGTGAATATTATTAAGAAAGATGTATGCTTAGTTCTTGAAAGATAATAAGAATGGGGTTTATAAAATTTGAAAGATTACATAAAACAGCGTTTGTGCCATGCCCTTCAGCACATTTAGCTCTACTTCTAAAATTTCAAAGGAAACCTTTCGGAGCTGTTTTAGAGAAAACTTTGAAACTTTCAACGAGACATCATATAAAGTAACTCCAATAATTAAAAAATTCATTTTAAATTCGAAAGTCCGCTATATTCACTAAATTAATCGAAGAAAATTGATTTTTGTTAAAATCCTCTAAAAAGTTTACGTGCAATGGTCTACACATGTAGATGGACAAGCAAATGAAGAGACTGAAGAGACGCTAAAAAACTTTTCCATTATTGGGAACCTGGAAAACCTGTATTTCCTTAAAAATATCGATATCGATTTTCTTCATCATCGCATACGTTGCTTTATACTGTGTGTATAGTGCCACTGGAGAAAAAATACGTTATGTTAATAATATTAATAGATTATTCCTTCACCCGCAAAAATGTCTCCAAACTGCAAGAATTGTTGCCCACCTAGAATTCACACTCAGGTTCTTAGGTTCAGTAAGTAATTAATGCAACCACTACACTCATCTTCTTGGCACAACAAGTTTCCCGACGCTTTAAGGCTAAATGTACCGACACTAGTTCAATTTGTCGCCACCACGTGGCAGCACCAAGTTTAGTGAATTTTACTTTACCGATAACGTCTGAACAAATGGTCCGATTTTCGATCTGTAAACGGCATTTGACTCCTGTTTATAATAGAATTTACGCTACGAAGCCCTTTTTCCAAAAAAACTAGCAGAAACTCGATTTTTAAAATTTTTCTCGTACTTCCGGGAACAATTTCAAAAATGTGGGCTTATAGCGCGATGGCGACACGCTTCCAGAATCCAACGCCGTGTCAAACATGCAAATCGGATAAATAGGAGCGACGGTAAGTGAAATTTCGAAAAACACCTCACCCCACTCCCCCTTCCCCTTCCACGCCGCCGGGACATTGTTGGCCGGCGGCGCGGTCAAGCCGGCACGGGCGAGCCGGGCGGCGGCCGCCGCGGCGCGGCGACGGGCAAGAAGCAAGAAGGCTGAACTTTCGGGGGCAGCAAGCCAGACACCCCGTCACTTCGTTGATGCTTCCGTCACTTCGCATCGCAAGATATTTTTTTCCCCACATATGAAACTAGTGATGCTGTAATAGGGGTAAACGGTCTCGTATCATCTTTAATAGTAGTATAAAACTATTACCTTATTCACATATTCCATCTTCCTTCGAATACCATCATAAGAATGTCTGAGGTATCACTCAAAACACCGATCCCGCTTTGGTGCTGATTTCAAAAAGAAAAAATCGAACTAATGGCGTAAATATCACCCATATTCCATCTCCTCACTTCGTATTTTAGATATATTGTACTTCTAAGATCTTCCATTACTATTTCACTACCGGAAAAAAACAAGCGGAGATAACGCAAGAGCTCTTTTATCCTACGATTCGATTTATCATTTCAAAACGGCGTTTGTCACCTTGATAGAATTCACTTGGTTAATCCTTTTCCCAGTAAAATAGCCGAATCGAATTTTTAAAATGTTTTTATACTTGCGGACATATTTGAAAAAGTGGTAAAATAGCGCGCTGGCGAGATGCACCCTGAATCTAACGCCGTATCATACACTGAAATCGGATCAATAGACTTCTCTAGTCATGTAAAAAAATGATCTTCAGTAACGTCAAAATTCTGTTTCGCGGTACTGCTTGTCGATCTCATGGCTAAAGTCCGGGTCTAATGTAATTACATATGTTTTGTCTACTGTTCTCATTTTGTAATTTAGGCGAACTGTTGCAATCCTAACAAAATATTTAAATTTTTCGTTACAAATTTTGTACTGTATTACATATTTTACATATTTTGCTGATCATTTAATATCTGCTTAACAGTATATTTATTATTTGCTAATTATTAAGGTATTTTCACAAATTACCAAATTTTCTTGAAATTATTTCCGGAAATATAGTTAATTAATTTTGAAAAATAGTTTTTATTTAAATGTGTTTATATTTTTGCAATGAGCATATTTTGTCTAATACTAATTCAGAATTGCTGACATTCCTATGTGCTGCACGTAAAGATTTCGAACAGAGTGCTTCAAAGATTCTCTGTTCGTGTCTGCGTTTTCTACGTGCATCTCTTTGTTTTCATTGCTGATAGAAAGAAATAAAAAAAACAGTAGGCAGAAAAAGTAGTTACTTTTAAATTCGATATAATTAATATTTTATTAATGGAATTTCAAATTGTGAACATTTATTTTACTTTATCTCTCTTCTCAATCTTCATACAAAGAGAAAGTTATATCGTGCGCAGGAAAACTCTCGAAGCCGAGTCCTGATAATGAAAATGTGGATAAATCGTGTTGTTGTATAGTAAATTACTTCCTGTAACTCGTGGTGTAGCCAGAATCCATGTTTTGTGGGTCCTTAATACCGAAAAATTGATTGACGGAAAAACGTCCGTCAGTGTCTCTGGTGTATGTGAACAACACTAGCGTTTACACTGCGTACAAATTTTTCCAAACTGGAAAAAAACAACAACAAAAAAACAGTTGTCGATCTACTGTCATTCGAAGCTCTGCAATTTTCAAAAACGTGCATTACTTTTTGGAGATACATTACACGAACCCCCCCCCCCGGATATTTTAAAAATTTGCTCAAATATGGCTCCAAATTTTTTCTTTATATTTCTCGTAAAAATTGAATAAAATACACATGGCTTAGGTCCGATTTCACTGATAACTGAATTTTCGAAAATTGCAAAAGATTGAATTTTTTCGGCGTTTCCTACAACTACAATATTGACGATAGAGACTTTTCCTTTCTAAGAAATTTGTTGTACATAATTAGTTCTTTCATTAAGATCATGATTTTTTTTTAAACAATTTTTGTAGTTATGGCGCAATCTTGTGTGCAATATATGCAACTTTAAAAGATAACAAAGCAAGATTTTTTCAAAATCGGCTCCATTTTTTCCCTTTAAACTATTGGTAGGGATATTGCGAAATGTACTTTAAGAGATGACATAAATGCTATTTTGCTCTATTCTTTTGTTTTTGCGAAAATAACACAAATGAAACTTTTTGAATAGCCTGTCACGTCGTTTATATTTACATTATCGGCGATTTGTTCACATTATTAGATTTATGAGCACACGTACTTTAAATTATATCATTTAAAGTTTTTCGAAAACTAAAAATTTTTTTTGGAAATGAACTCGAAATTTCGCATTTTCAGAAACGCTCAAACGCCAATTTTTTCTGAAAAGGTTCCAAATTTTTTGTTCAAAGTTTTTGTACGTATAGTGCGAAATGCACTGTCTAAGGAAACAAAAAAGTTTTGTTGTATTATTTTGTTGTTTTTCTTCAAAATTTACACAAATGTATTTTTTAAATATTTCGCATGCCTTGTATGCACATTTGCAGCGATTTGTAAACATTATTGCATTTGTGAATGGAAGAGCTTAAATATCTTAAAATAAATTTTAAAAAGAACTCTCAAGATTCCTGTGAAAAAGGGCTTCATATTTCACATTGCCACAGACGCTTAAACACCATTTTCTTAAAAACAAGTTTATGAATGAAAATTGTCGTAAAGGACAAGGTTTCAGTCTTCTCTAAAAGCAATATTTTGAATCTACCATTAGGAAACCGAATAATTGAGAAAACCTAAAAAATAAGTTGGGTGCATTAAATGGCAGGTGGCAAGATGGGGCAAGGCCATAAATCTAGCCCATGCCAACAAAATAGTAAATTTTACTACGACAAAGTCCGAATAGCTGGCTGAGACTATAGGAAATTGAAAACTAATACGGGAAAGTCTGTGCCATTCTGTAGCACCACCAGTTACTTTCTCGTGTTAGTTACTCAAAGTTATGTAATGCTGCGGAAAATCTATTTCGAGATATTAACGGAAGTACTCGTTTTGGGGTCCCCTGAGTGATACCGAAAGGGTGTATGTGTGTTTTGACTTTTTAACGTCCGTTCGTCCGTCCATCTGTCTGTGTCTGCCTGTCTGGGCGTATGTGAACACCACTAGTGCCTGAACTATTAAACATCCAAACATTTGATTGCAGTACGGCGCCTTATGGAGTATTGCCCTCTCTTTCTATCCAATACAATTTTACATAAGACTCTCTCTTTCTACCGCAAGCTGTGTTGCCGATTCAGGAGGCTCGGGGGTTATTCGACACGTCTATTTGTTTCACGCGCAAATACTTAATAAGTTCATTCAACGATAGCTTCAGTTGTGTTAATCTTAGACAATTTAGTTTTTTACCAGTTATTCCCAGAACTCTTATAAATGTGATGGTTATTTTGTAATTTAGTTTTATGGTTTAATTTCCATGAAATTAATTATAAATGATAGACAAAAGCTTATTTCTACATTTTGACGTTCTTAAATTTTCACTATGCGAGAAACTTTTTTATTATTGCAGAAAAGCTCAAACACCCAGCGGATGAAATGACAAGGGAAGTCCAAATTTTGATATGAGACCAACCACATTTCTGTATGAATCATGGTTCTTGAGTTAGACGGTAATAAAAACAATATTTCGTGCGCTCCGAACGAACATTTCATGTCGTTAAGTGATCTTAAATACTTCTCAGCGATTCTCAACAGGCGATGTGAAAGGAAAAATAGAGTATTTATTATTGACTTTCACTTATTAAAAACAGTGAAATGCATTTAAACATATATAAAAATGAATTAGAAATTTTACTGTTAATAATATTAATGCCAAAGACATTCAACCAGTAGTTGTCGTAAAATGTGCTTTCAAATGCAAATAGGTGACGAATTATTAGCTGGGTGTTCGAAAAGAATATTACGCATTGTCCGCACAAACCCTTGCAGTATTTGATACCATCCATGTCATCTCACCTTTGTGAATGTATTTTCCCTTTATTTTACATAAAAAAGTGGATGTATTGGACGTATAAAATGACTTGGGACTAAAAATGAGTAATATTGACCTTGATATCGATGTCATTCCCGCAAAACAATTAAAGCCTCGTCAGTATGTGATGAATTAATGTTCCAACTGGATTTGGACTTGTTTTGCTATTGATATTTCAGTTTTAACTCTCATTTAAAGGCCTGTTTTTTAAATAATAATTCTAATAAAAATAATACATCTTTTTTTATCAAAAATCTGTAATTTCTAACATTAAGCCATCTATTTAACATGTTTTGAAATTATTTCCGTTCAAGTGGTATTCAAGGTGCTGAACAAGCTGGCAAAATTTCATGTCAATCCAAGTATTAAGCACGGCGAGTGTTGCGTATAAGCGCCGCTAAGAAGTGACAACGCTGTTCTCCATAAGCTCTGTACTGCAATCAAATGCTTGGACGCTTGTGTAGAATTTTTGCTCAACTGAATAAACCCCTGTCGATCTGGTCTGAGTCGAAGTTCTGCGATTTTTAAAAACATTCATTAATTTTTGGAGATACTTTTTATTTAGCCCCAGGGACATTTTCAACATTTTCTCAAAAATGTCAACCAATATAGGTGGCTCAGTGCATCAACTGATGTCACTGCAATGCCTCTGACCGAGAGGTGCTAGGTTCGAGTCCCGACGGTGGCAGGATTTTTCAACACTAGCTTGTCAGTTAGATGTAGAATTCAACCGATGTCTGGAGGAAAATTCTAGCGACCGGCTGCTCTGATTGGAAGTTTTCCGTAGTTTCTCCGATCAACATCAAACGAATGCCGGAGCAATACCCTAACAAACGGACCTCGCGCGATATTTCCTTCCTCTTCCTTGTCCTATCTTCACACACACACACACACACACACACACACACACACACACAAACTTGCACAACACTACCATATATGCTGGGAGACCAGTGGGAGGGTTGGAACTTGTCCCGGCTGTGGGCCGTGCACTGCTGGTGGGAGATACCTTGTTAAGAAAGAACCCGGCAAGCCGACAGGTAAATCGGTCGGTGATTTAGAGCTTGTCCCGGCTGGGGTGGTGCCCCGCTGGTGACAGATACCTGGTTGGGAAGCCCCGCTAGTGGACGGAAGGTCAGCGCCGGATCTCGCCATCGGCATAGCGGGCAACATCTCTTCCACCTCACGATGAAATAAACATGCATTGTACTTACGGGACTAATGACCAAAGCAGTTGACGCGCCCAAAATCACTAACAATCAATCAAAAATTACTCCAAATACTTTCCTTAAATTAATTGTAAGAATAAAGTAAAATACACTCAAGGTGGCATAGCTCTTATTTTCATTGCTGACTGATTTGGGGAAAATTGCAAAAGTTCGAATTTTTTTTCGGCGTCTTCCTACAACTACAAAATTGAAGATAGAGATTTTCCCTTAAAATTATATTTGTTCTCGATACTTAGTTCTTTCAATAAGGTCATGCACATTTTTTTGAAATTTTTAGTAGTTTTCGCGCAATATTAAGGGCAATTTGTGCAATTTTTAAAAATTACAAGAACAAGATTTTCTCAAAATCGACTTCAACTTTTTTCCTTAAACTTTTGGAAAGGATAGTACGTAATGTACTCTGAGATGACATAAACGCCATATTGCTCTATTCCTTTGTTTTTTCAAAACTTACAAAAATGTAATTCTTTGACTAGCCTTTCATTTAGTAAATATTTTCTTTAACGGCGATTTGTTCATATTAGGGAACTTTTGCCACCTCGAACGTTAAGTACTATCGATCTTTTGCGCATGCGCAGATGCACCAAAGTGATGCGAAACTTGCACTGCGAATGAGCAGAAGATCGATAGTACGTAACGTTCAAGGGTGCAAAAACTCCCTACTATTACATTTACGAGTACATGTGCTTTACATTATGTCTTAAAAGTTCCTCGACAACTAAGATGTTTTCTGTGAAAATGAACTGAAACTTCCGAATTTGCACAAATGTTCAAACGCCATTTTCTCAAATTGCTTCTTCAAACTTTTCGTACGAATGCTATTTGCATTCTTTAAGTTAACATAAAATTAATTTGGCTGTATTTTTTTGATTTTTCAAAAAGTAAATAAATGTATTTTTAAGTGTCTCTCACGCCATTAATATTCACTTTTCCAGAAATTTATACATTATTACATTTGTGAGTAGAAGTGCTTTAAATGTCACCAAATGAAGTTGTTCGAAAACTCGAAAGATTCTTGTGAAAATTCCGAAGCTTCCATTTTCGCATTTACAGTAACGCTTAAACGCCATTTTCTTAAGAGCGGCTCCAAATTATCAATGAAAATTCCTATATAGGACGAAGTTTTACTCTTCTTTAATATCCTAAAAGTAATATTTCGTATCTACCATTAAGAAGCTGAAAAATGAGAAAAGTTCAAAAAATGTATTTTGGGCGGCGATAGATGTCAGCAAGATGTCAGAAGATGGGGAAAGATGGTAAAACTGGCCCAGACCAAAGATATTAGATTACTATGAGAAAGTATGTGCAATTTGTCCTAAAGTACGAAAACGTTTTAAAAATTGGATTCGGTTATTTTACTGGAAAAAGGATTAACTAGGTGAATCCTATCAAGGTGACAAACGCCGTTTTGAAATGATAAATCGAATCGTAGGATAAAAGAGCTCTTGCGTTATCTCCGCTTGTTTTTTCCGGTAGTGAAATGGTAATGGAAGATCTTAGAAGTACAATATATCTAAAATACGATGTGAGGAGATGGAATATGGGTGATATTTACGCAATTAGTTCGATATTTTCTTTTTGAAATCAGCACCAAAGCGGGATCGGTGTTTTGAGTGATACCTCAGACATTCTTATGATGGTATTCGAAGGAAGATGGAATATGTGAATAAGGTAATAGTTTTATACTACTATTAAAGATGATACGAGACCGTTTACCCCTATTACAGCATCACTAGTTTCATATGTGGGGAAAAAATATCTTGCGATGCGAAGTGACGGAAGCATCAACGAAGTGACGGGGTGTCTGGCTTGCTGCCCCCGAAAGTTCAGCCTTCTTGCTTCTTGCCCGTCGCCGCGCCGCGGCGGCCGCCGCCCGGCTCGCCCGTGCCGGCTTGACCGCGCCGCCGGCCAACAATGTCCCGGCGGCGTGGAAGGGGAAGGGGGAGTGGGGTGAGGTGTTTTTCGAAATTTCACTTACCGTCGCTCTTATTTATCCGATTTGCATGTTTGACACGGCGTTGGATTCTGGAAGCGTGTCGCCATCGCGCTATAAGCCCACATTTTTGAAATTGTTCCCGGAAGTACGAGAAAAATTTTAAAAATCGAGTTTCTGCTAGTTTTTTTGGAAAAAGGGCTTCGTAGCGTAAATTCTATTATAAACAGGAGTCAAATGCCGTTTACAGATCGAAAATCGGACCATTTGTTCAGACGTTATCGGTAAAGTAAATTCCTGCTGATGGTGCTGCGATCTATTGAATTTTCCTACAAGTTTTTTTCGGTACATTTAGCCTTAAAGAGATTTGAACATTTTCGAAACTTTAGAGAATTGAATTAAAATCCGACGAGTTCGAGTAAAAGTTCTAAGAAAAAAATGTATAGATTTGAGAAAATATTTCTTTGTGTAAACAATTTCGTGTTTCACATAATTTTTAAAAGTTTTCACTATTTCACATATAATTGCACGAAAATTCCTCAGGTTATGGCATTCTTTATAGATCTAATTTTGGAAAAAATTGCATAAAGAAACTAGTGGTGCTACAACAGCACATACTTTCCCGCGTAATTGGAAACAGCTACTGAGTACTGAAATATTGCACTTTATGCGCTACTATCACCTTAGGTATTATTTGAAAATGTCTATTCAACCAAGAAGCGAACAACTCACTGTTTCCATCGCAGTGTTGTCAGAACTTGTGAATTCCACTACTGCACAAAAATAGAATACAAAAGTTTTGTAAACCTGTGTTGGAAAAAGAAGCCTGATACTCTGGACAATATAGAAATTCATTCCATAGGTCCATGATTAGAGAAGAATATTCTAAAATCATGCAACAAACTCTACTCACTACAAATGGTACAGCATTTGGTGCGAAAACTAAATATTTTCATGCAAATATCAACATAAATTAGACAATTATAACTTTTTTTCATACAGCTCTATCAGGTCACAACAATGATACGTAATTCACAGATATTCGCGTGCGCAAAGTGAATTCCATTGTTGCAGACCTTGCATTGTTAGAAGAACTATTCATTATGAGAACTATTAATTCTTTTTACTTATTTCAAAATAAACAATTTCTAAAATATTAATGTGTAAATGTATAACAAAAGGTCGAATGTAAGAAACGAACAAAGAAATAAAGTAATACACAAAATTGTAAATTTTAATTTACCACGCATCCAGCTGTCCGAAGCGCAGTAAATATACAGCGAGCTATTATATTTGTCACAAAATTATAGAAAAACTACTCGTATTTTAAAAAAAATTAAGCATGACCTTATTTAAAGATGTAGTTTTGATAAATACATTTAATTGAGACAAAATTGTATTTTTACTTTCCCTACATTATACGTACGTATAGTATAGGAATGTTATGTAATGCTGCGCGAAAAAACGGCGGATTTTCGGCAGGAAAACTCATATTACAAGGCCCTAGTAACGAAAAAGTGGATAAATCCAGTTGCTAAATTAAAAAAAATCTCCTAACACGTGGTGCAGCCAGAATTCCTATTTTGTGGGTCTTTGATACCGATAAACCAATTGAAAGCAAAACGTCTGTCCGTCCGTCTGTCTGTGAACAACTCTAGCGACTAAACCGTTCCGCCGATTTTCTCCAAAATTGATACTCCCCAATAGATCTAAATGATCTCGCGGTCCCTTGAATTTGAAACCGATATGTTAATTTTGGAGGGTACTTTATATGAAGCCCCTGGACATTTTCAAAATTTTCAAAAAAATGGCACCAACAATTTTGATTAAATTTTGTTGTTGGATAGTTTGAAGGTCATTTAAGAGAATGCGTGGGTCTCATATTGGTTGAAAACTCTGATTTTTAAAAAATTGAGAAAATTCAAAATTTTTTCGGCATCTTCCTGCAACTACAATTATGAAGATACATTTTTCTTAATGAAATGTGTTCATAAAAAATATGATGTGAAGAAGGGGCGGTGTGGCAGGAAGAAATCAGTATCAAACGAGAGAGGGATTGAAGCAGCGGAACAAAGTTTCTTAAGATCCCCAAAGAAGTCCATACGGCAAGCTTCGAGTGAGTCAGGTGTAAGCAAGTCAAGTATCCACCGCATTTTATCAAGAAAAGTGGAAATCCTACATTCCCAAGTTGCTTCACGCGTTAAATGAGGACAATCCGGAAAATGCGTGTCCAATTTTGTGAATGGATATGTGATAATGAACAGTTAGCTGATTTGATTGTTTGGTCTGATGAGGCGACTTTTCAGTTGAATGGAACTGTCAACTGTGTGTACTGGGCGAAAGAAAATCTCAATTTTACGAAAGAACAAGTTGTTAATCTTTCTGTATTATCAGTGTGGTGTGGTTTGTCTGTCAGAGGACTTGTAGGGTCATTCTTTTTTGAAGGAACAGTGTCAGGTGCTGTTTATCCTAACATGTTGCGGGAAGCAATTGTGCCAGTTGTTCATCAACTTTACCCGGGTAAAGATTGTTTTCTTAAACAAGACGGCGCACCGGCACATTACTACAAAAACGTGAGGCAATTCCTCAATGAAACATTTGTTGAGAGGTGGATAGGCCGACGGAGAAGTGGCGAGTATCCATCCAGATTTACCGATCTAACACCGTTAGACTTTTTTCTGTGGGGAACTCTGAAGAACACTGTTTACACCACAAAACATACGCTGCATGATATGAGAAAGGCTCTCGTGACTGCTTGTGAATCCATTCCTATGGAAACCGTATATCTGTCGATCTGTTCCACAGGGCTGTAGACGATGTAGTTCTGCCAATGGAAGACATTTCGAACATCTTAAATGAACATCACTGTGACTAAAAAAACATTTTATTTTTATTTTTGTTGGAGTTATTGAAGATCAAACAATGCGAACGCCTTTCCGGGACATCCTGTATAACAACAAAATTTAATAAAAAAACATGTATACAATTTTTGAAAATTTTGAAAATGTGCCAGAGGCTTCATCTAAAGTATCCTTCAAAATTAAAATATTGGTTTGCAATTCAAGGAGCTGTGACATTATTCAGAAAAATTGGGGAATATCAGTTTTGGAGAAAATTCGCTGAACAGTTTAGCTGTTACCGTTGTTTACTCACGGCCGGACAGACAGGACAGACGGACAGACGGACAGACAGACGTTTTCCCGTTATTGAATTTTTCGGTGTCAAAACTTGGCTTCTTGCTACATGTGCAATTTAAAAAAAATTACAAAAACAAGACTTTCTCAAAAACGGCTCCAAATTTTTTCTTTAAACTTTTGGTAGGGATAGTGGTAAATGTACTCTATCAATGACACAAAAGGCATTTTGGTCTATCGGTTGTTGTTTTCAAAAATTACAAAAATGTAATTTTTTTTACTTGTCTCTCACGTCGTTAATATTTACATTATCTGCGATTTTTTCACATTCTTATATTTACGAGTATATATGCTTTAAATAATGTCAAGTAAAGTTTCTCGAAAACACTACCGTTTTCTGTGAAAAGTAGCTCAAATTTCGGCATTTTCAGAAATGCCCAAACGCCATTTTCTCGTATATGGTTGCAATTTTTTTCTTGAAACTTTTGTAACGGATAGTGCTAATTACACTCTTTAGTATAGCGTAAAGTTTATTTTGAGTTATTTTTTTGTTTTTTCAAAAATTACATAATTGTAATTTTTTTGAATGATCTCTCATATCTTTAATATGCACATTACCAGCAATTTGTAAACATTATTATATTTGTGAGTATAAGTGCTTCAAATAGCTTCAAATAAAGTATTTTGAAAACGCAAAACTTTTCTGTGAAAATGAGTTTCAAATTTCGCATTTTTAATAACGCTAAAGCGCCATTTTCTCTTAAACGGCACATAATTTTTAAAAGAAAATTGCCGTTTATGACTAGGTTTTTGTGTTCTTTAATATTCTACAATTCATGTTTCCGTTCTACCAATAGGAAACCGAAAAATTAAGAAAATGACAAAAAAAATGTACTTTTGGCGGTGATAGATGGTAGCTGGAAAGAAAGAGTATGTGGCAGTTCCGAATAGCTAGCGAAAACCCAAGGCAATATAAAACTAATACGGGAAAGTCTGTGCCATTCTGTAGCACCACTAGTTCTTAGTGAATATTTTGGCCTTCATTTGCAATGATACGTATTTTCCACTTCTCTGTCCATTGTATGTACACTCATCGTCATGAAAAAAGCTGCATCCAGAAGGACAAGGCGGATTACAATCATTGTTAGCAGGCAGGTAGATGGTACCACGCACACGAAATGAATACACTTTCACGTTTGTAGGACTAATATTTACTGCGCTACACGGCCATAGACTGTACATGTTAGTATGGCGTGGAGCTGCCATGTTGGCGAACACACGCGTCCAGTCGTTGAGGCATAGAGTTGTACAGATCTGGAATGGAGTCCTGTGCTAGTCCATTGCTGCAGCGATGCGCCTAAGCGCGCAGTTCTTGCAGATTGGTGGGTAGGGGTGGGATCCTTATCGCACACCCCATAGCACCCCCAACACTCTCAATCGGGGAAAGACCTGGCAGTGCGGCTGGCCATGGCAGATTATCCACGGCTGCAAGGCATCCTCGGGAGATGGCTGTGGTATGCGGACGCGCGTTTTCCTGTTGAAATTGGGGATGAGCGTGGGCGTTGACGAACGGCAGGGCCACCGGTTAAAGGATCTATTTTGACCACTTTATTCACATTAATTATTAGATTTAAATAATATTTATTATAAACAAAAATATACGTTACAAAATTGTGTTTGCTTTGCACCGATAGAAACTAGATGTCCGTGGCACTTAGTTTTTGTTCGGGTTGTATTTACTTTCTACATCACTGATTTTACTATTCATACAGTACAAAATTCGTCCATTTGTATGATTAGATTTCAATGCCTAGTTTGTGACCTTTTTCAAGCACTTTTGGTAGAATCCAGTCGTTTGATGAACACCTGCCGTATTCTGATGCGATGTTCACGGCTACAGTTTTCAAGAGCTTCCTCTCGGCTTTCAATACTTCCCCAATATTTCCAGTGGATGAAAAACAAATTGACACACGTATTTTTAATAATCATCCCCCAAAAGTTCCAATTGTTTGCTGCTTCCATTTCGTTTGTATACCATAAACTGTGTAAATAAATCGAGTTTGAAAGGGAAATGCCGCCGTATCAACTGTTCATTTGACATAATACGTCCACAGTTTGTAAATGTATCACTTCATACTACAGACAAATTATTTTTCATATAAAATCAGAGAAATTAGCCTTTACCTCTTCTCAAACCCCTCTTATTAATTCAAAAATCATGATTCATGAAACAAGCGTGAAAAAAATGAAGTATTTCTGATCATATTTTCGCCATCTGGAGTCCAAATTGCCCTCCTGTACACTAAATATCTCTTCTAAACTCAGAACATTCCCTTTATATAAATAATAATAAGAAGAAAGATTTTGTAATTGAATCTTCATATAATAACAATTATTTTCTTTCAAGTGACAATAATTTAATTTTGACCGTGACGAATTTCACGATTCAAGAATTTACATGTATTGAACAAGAAGGCCTGAAAACTGCAAAGCGGAAGGAATGCTTGCATATTTCTTACGAAGGTATCTGAAATACTAGTAGAGACTTTAAACATTTTTCAGCGTTGATATATAGGCAACAGAACCACCAAGATAGGGCCAGTATCCAAGGAGTCGAAATGACGCCTCGCGGGCGTTCTAGGTAAATTTGGTAATTTTTCATGAAATATATGTACGAGTATATTACACGATTCAGTTTTTAACCACACTGCAAATAATTGAAATTAATGAAAAGTCACGAAATCACAAAATTCTATCTTCAGAAACAAAGAAGTTACAAGGATATAAAGAGTGCTAGGACTTCGAAAGGACGCCTCTGGGCGTTCTAGTGTTAAACCATTTTTAAATTTATTGCTTTGATGTTTCAGAGAAGTCGGGCGCAGTATTGAAGTCAGTAGTGAATATGTTGGTTTAAAATCTGGAATCTATGTCCTATTATGGCCCTGTGTGCTTTCTGGTGGTAAGTAACATTGTATGTCTTGTGGCGACCTTGAAGAAATGCAGTACTTCATCCGAGGCAACTCTGCCTTCGTCGAAAGGAAGATTATATCCCCCCGAGTCAAAGTTCAACGGAAGAAAACAACCCTCCCACGGCACACACTGCGAATGGAAATGAAAGGTTGCGAGAAGGCAGAAATCGAGGTGGTGGAGACAGCATTCGACGCAAAAACGTAAGAAATTATTTGATGAGTCTTTGGACTGTAAGAATATGTGTGAACTATAACATCCTTTTCGTTTGTTACAGAATGAAAATATATATTAAAATGTTACTTATGACCGGTGGTATTGAACTGCTCACAGAGACGTCATAGTGTGGTCCACAACAGTTTACGAAAAAAGATCCTTTGTTTCCGTATGCTCAAAAGGATTTTGGTTTCACTTATCGGTCTGGAGGATACATTACAGACTTCTTCCGGGCGGTGATCGTCACTTGGTTGGCCGCTCCTGAAGGAGGTTACATGGACGCCATCAAGAAGAAGTTGCGTCGAGACAAGCGAGTAAAGAAATCAGTACGAGCAGGCAATGGGGGCAGAAGGAAGCAAAACATCACGTAGATAAGGAACGTCCCGGACACCTCTTGACAAGCATAAGTTCACACGCTCGCATACCTATTTGCGTAATGCCTATTAAAAATGACGTCACCAATTATTAAAAATAGAAGATGACAGTGGTTCGAAACCGACTGTTAGAAGAAAAGTACTTGAAAACTGTAGCTTTGTTTCTACCACATCATATAAAATATAGAAACAATAGATTTAACTCTTTTACATAAAATTGTACGAACGATAAAATCGAAAAATATTAAATAAAATTTCTCAAGATTCTAACAAATACGCAGAATACTGTAGTTGTCATAATAATAAACAACTAAAAACTTTCAAAAAGTCAAAAAAACTTTCAACTTTAGGCAGTAAATATAGTTTACGTTTTCCTTCAATTAGACTAAATTCATAAGAGAATATTATTTAGATTCTCACTGACGAACACGTCATGTAATATTTTATTCTCAGAATTATTTGCTATAAATCTATTTTTTAAATTTCTCATGTGAACTTATTCAGTTTGACATCTATAGAATTCTCTTCTCGAAACAACTAAGAGCATTGTCTCAAGAGCAATGTACGACCTTGACCTACGAATATTAATATAAATATTGTGAAAAAATTTCAAGAAGTGTCCTAAAAAATATGAGTTTGTTAATCCTACAATTTGAAAATTTGGATTATTTCATTCTGTTATCGTATTCTTAAGTTTCGAGAGGATTATACTGAAAGGACGGATATACTGTATTTACTAGTTCGTTAATGGATTAAGCAATGCATTGCAGGGTAAATATTTAATAAACGCAATGAGTCGTGAAGGTTTGGTGAAAAAAAAATGTTTATTCCACTGATTCTCATTTTAAAAATACTTTTTTTATTCTTATAACTGACCCTTAAGAAATGCAGATCCTTTACTGTATTACACTGCAATTTTTTTCAATAAACACATCTATCGATAATTATTAAATATTTACCTTATTTTTGGAAATAGAGCTACCATTCTTTGTACCGAAATTTCAATCAAAGAAAAATTCTGTAATGGAGAAAGGTTTAGCCTGACTTTTTGCTCTCCTAGTTCTTTTCACTATGTGTTCTAAAAAAATATAACAAATTTTAAAATAGAAGAGGATCTGTACATTAGTTTGCAATATCCACAACAATGTACGAATTAATAATACAACAGTAAATTGTATCACAAACGAGAAAGTAAAAAGGGAGAGAAAAACATGTTCGGAGGTTAGAAAAATATGGTTTATGTGCACAATAATCAGCTTTTATATTAAATCGTATTTTAGAGATTCTGTACGAACCTAATAGTAAACAATGGATGTAATATATCACACAGCCCAAGAAGAAGTTGAACCTCCTCAATTAGAAATTAAAATAAACTAATAATTTCTGGTGTAGCCAAACGTGATAGAAGTAGCAAACGTTGCTAATGTTAATATAGAAAAAATAAGATTCAACAGCAACTCGCCAATATCCATTTTTTAAAATATATTACGGGAAAAAAATGAACTAAAAGAAACTTTTAAGATAAAATTTCTAAGTCAATGAACACAAAATAAAATAACGAATAAAGTATTTTTTTACCTAAAGTATAGTGGAGAGTTTATATTATAAATGCACAAACGTTTTATAGTAAAGGATGTATACAATTTGGGGAGAAAATTCCTCTCTGATTACACATTGATCGGTAATACGAAGTTTGTAAATATACGAATGTATTGCATGCTCTGAATTTGCCCTTTTTAAACTTAATGGTTCGAATTGTGGATAACTTAATGGTACGAACTGTGGATAGCTTAATGAGAGATTTAGGGCAATTTTCTCAACAAAAGGAAAGTTCCGTGCATTCTTCTGAAAGGAATGGCGCTCTCAGTTGATTGCTTGATAAATCTTGATTCTGGGCGCGGTCAACTGCTAAGGTCATTAGTCCTGTATGAGTAGTGACATCAACAAAATTAACAAAAAACAATAATTTTCTGAAAAATCTCTCAAAATTTATTTCTTTAAGTTTTATCCACGGATAGAACAATGGTCATTTACAAGAATGGAATACTTCTTTTTTTAACTCTCTTAAGTTCTGAAAAATTGCAAAAAACAATGTGCTGATGTAGCCCTCTTTAGTTTTAATAAGTAGTAGACCAAGAATTGGAGCCTGACTGCTTCCTGGTGACTTCATCCTCTGTCTCGCATGCCATTCACCTTTCTTTAGGCTATAGCCGACCTAAGTGTAGTGCTTTTTATATATCTGAAAGTGGCTGTGTTCTCTCCACACAAAAAAACGTGATATCTACCACTGATCTAAACGTCAGCTTGCGTGGTATTTCCCTACAAGTATCTCCACCCCGCCAGCAGGACACCACCCCAACAGAATCTAATTTTAGCTCTCGACTGGTCTCCCGAAACGTGTGGTAGTGTGGTGCATGTAAGTGTAAAAGTGGTAAGCGGGAAAGGGGGGCTTGACAAATATAAGGACGGGAATGATTCGTGGTCCTGTGTAGGTTGCTTGCAACTCCTCCGGCATCGCTGGTTTTAATAAGAGAAATCATAGGATTACCGAAGATTACAGCAGACATTATTTTCCAAGAGGAGTGACTACATTCTAGCTAGATTTCAGCCTTAGGAATCGAAAAAATCCGTTCAACGTGGAATTGGAACCCCAAGGACCTGCGGTCAGAGGCAATGC
>JAHLJT010008756.1:64015898-64033586 GCA_031308135.1 Acheta domesticus
TGGATTGGCGAGGACAGTATTTCTCACGCTCATTCACGGTAAGTCAATTTAATCATAGGCATGTTTCTAAATATTTCAAACCAATTTCACACATCATTCACAAAGGTCAGAAGACATTACCTCACAACCATCCAATTAGTCAATAATGAGTTAACAGCTTAAAACCAGAAGTTAGCGATATGGGGTAATTGGTATTCTTGAATTCAAATTTCAGCCGTGAAGGAAAAAGAAGGACGAGGGCGGAGGCCGAGGGATTCATTGCCGGCGCCTGGTCGCTGGGGCCGCTGAGCTGGGCTGCGCGGCCTCCGCGGGGGGCCGGAACTAATCTGCCTCGTAATGTAGTAATGAGCAGCGCAGCGAGGAGACGCGACGGGGCGCAGGCTCCCAGACCTCGACACTTGCAGGTAGACATCGAACTGGACTTTTATTTATTAATTTACTTACTTATTTAAGCCTTACTGAGGGGGGTTACTGAGTTACCCCAACACATATTTTATTAATTTTTTTCATATTCTTCTTCTTTTTACATTTCTGATTGTGTAGTTGTTTTTACATATTTATTTATTATATCTTGTTGGAAAAACTTGTCTTTTTGGTCTGTATGCATTTCACGCCGAATTTATAGCTGGGGTTACTTACTCCTGTTAGTATTAGTATTACCTTACCCCTGTTAGTATTGGACGTTCTGGATTTAATAAGGAGGTTGAGTTATGTTATCAGCGGGAGATGGGAGAAGGCGTTGGGGATATTTCTACTAAGTGTTATTATAGTACTGGTGCGTTATCATGTCAAAGAATTACAGGCTTGAAGGTTATGAAAAGTTATTAAGTATTCACAATCTGACGATTTGAGTGATGAAGATCGTGAAGGGTTACGTATTGCTTTGTGAGGGTGATGAAGGTAATGTAGAGGTATAGATAAAGTTGACGATATTATTATTTTGTGCAGAAGACGGGGAAAACGTGAATGATGTCGTGTACAACAGTTCAAAACTGTTGAAGAGTATCAAGTGAAACAGACAATACGAATAGTACAATGTGTTCTAAAACGGCATTATTGGCATTCGAGACCTCTTCGTCTGAACGACGATTTGCATGTAAAATATATTATTAAAAACTTGAAATATTTTATTAATATATCAAAAAATGTATAATCTGTTTAACCAAAACAATAGTACGGCATTTACGGTAAAAATATTAAACTACATTGAATTTTCCCAGGGATAACTTCGTTACCCCCCTTGGTATTCGGTATGTACAAAATATGTCGGTAGTCGAAGGGTTAATCGAATATCATGCATTTCCGGGGAGACGCCAATGGGTATTCTTATCGGCTGGGGTGGCTCAGGGCTTCAACTGATGTCACTGGATTACTTCTGACAGGGAGTTCCTAGGGTTTGAGTTCAGGCGATAACATGATTTTCGACATGAGCTAGATAGCTAGATCGAATGAAGCCGCTTTCTGGAGGAGAATTCCAGCGGCAGGCTACTCTAATCGGACATTTTCCGTGGGTTGTCCGATCAGTAATACAGAATGCCGGAGCAGTGCCGCAGAAAAAGGCTACGGACCGGCGCGCGATTTTTCCTTCCTCTTCCTTGTCCTAACCTCACTCATTTGCATACACTTAGACTCTAATGCACTGCACTACCATACATGTCGGTTAGAGCATCCGAGAACACAGAGCTTCCCCTCACTACAGCTTTCCCCGCTGGCGGTGTTTTGGGTCATACAGGAATGAATTAATAATATCCAATCAACGCAGATGTATCCAAGAAGCAACTGTGCCGTCCACATTATTCAGTGTTTTCTGCCATGACATTCTATACAAAACATGTTTTAGAATGTAAATTGTACGCCAACTGTCGCAAAATTATAGGAACAAAGAAAAAATCTAATTGTAAATAAAACATCTTGCTACATTAGATTTGCAGGATATATATCGTTTTTGAAGTTGTTAATTTGGGACCTTGTAAGTTGCTCCAAAAATATAAAAGGTGTAAATTTAAGCTGAGAAGATTCTTTCAGAATTCTCTTGGGTGGGCTAGAAGACATGCAAAAACTGCAGATAATTACCCGAGGAATATGCAATCTCAAGACCACAGAACATGTAATGTATGCAACGAAAACAATTATCACGTGCAATTCCGTAAAGCACTCAGTAATGGAAAGAATCTGCGGTCCGGTGTCGTAAACTGTTTTAAAGTTTTAAATTGTGAATCTTTTACGTGGGTGGTATAGAGTTTATTAGAAAGACTCAAAGGTACGCCCCGTGAACACGGGACAAACTGATATAATTCACAGCCTTTAAAACGACAAACAAAATAAGTTCGTATCTACCAACTTCCCAGTTTCCTTTTGAGAGGAATATTTTAATTTCGTGTAATTACCGACCCTGATAGTCGAGGTTGCTAAGGCAGTAATGCCGCAGTGATCTCGAACCGAAGGATCATGGGTTCGAGTCCCGCCTCGGGCGTGGTTGTGTGTGGTGTCTATGTGTGATGTGCTTATGTATTCCCTGCGGTTGGCGTCAAGAAAGGCATCCGGCTGTAAAAACATCGCAAAATCAGTGTAAAAATGGTGTGTGCGGAAAATTAACAAAATATATATGAACCAGTCCCCTTACCACCAACCCCGTAGAAAAGGAAGAAGGCAAAGTTGAAAAAAAAATTTCATGTAATTTAATATCACTTATTGAGAATCATACGATACTACGGAATCTGTTTTCACCTTTGTTGTAAGCCTCATTGTCTAGCAGTGTTCATTACTATTTTAATACATAAATATTTCCGTTGCAATATTCAGTATTTCATTTTGTCATTTTACTTCACAATTGGTATTTTGTTAATTGACATGGGCAATTCATACATTAAAATTCTGAATTTCAGATATATTTATTATGTACTATACTTCCGAGTGAATATGTGTTGAATTATTACGCTGTCAGGGCATATCAATCAGGGATACAAATCATGTCGTTTGAGAATATCTACAACGGATATAATTTTTTTATAAATAATATAGCAGCGTTTGTCCATTTTTATTCTAAATGCCCACGAGAGAATATTTTACCGACAAAAAGCAATTACATCAAGCCCACCCCTAGGTTTCAAGTTGTTTATACAGTAACAAGACAGTTACTAAAATATTCATATTAATTATCTATAATTAAACCGAATTTTAGTTCATTTTAAGTTATGTATAAGCCAATACTTAGTGAAAATTATACCTGATAATTCAAACAGAATGCAATTTTATAGTCGATACGTTTTATTTAAAAACACCGATAGAACGTTGTAATTACCTATAAATTCTTCGTAATACACTTCAAAATGTACTAAAATCAAATTACTTAAAAAATTTTCATTACACTCGATATCCAAAATTGTCAACGTAATACTAAGTGTCAATTAAATTGTATCCCTCTTGAATTTTCATTTTCGGCACTTCGGGTGCACTTCAAACTTAAGCTCCAAACAATATCGCGGGTAACCCTTTGGGTGCTATGGTAATGCAACGTCCATCGAAGGCAACAAGCATATCAACTCCCGGTAAAGAAGCCACAGGAGGGGCTAAGCCGTTCGGGGAAACGCCAGCGGGCGGGCCGCGGGGCGGGCCGCGGGGCGGGCCGCGGGGCGGGCGAGCGGCGTAATGGAGCGGCGGAAGATGCAGCGATTACGTCCTTCTCCAGGACACGCGGCTCCCGCCTGGACGTCCGTCGGCGGCCAGAAAACTGTCTCAATCCCGGAGCCTATCGCAAAGCCGGGGAGCTGATCTCGACGCAGAGGGCGGGCAAGCGGGGGCGGTGGAGGGGCTGGCGGGACGAGAGCGTGGAGGGAAGGCGGGTCGACGCGGCCGAGGCCTGCCACCGCCGGACGATTGGATGGCAACCGGGCAGAAGACGCCGTGCTGGGCGGGCTGGCTGGCGCTGGCTGATGGATGGCGCTTCGCGGCCGAACAGCGGAGGAAGTGGGTATGGATGGAGTTGGGGAAAGTTGAAGAATAGACGAAGACGAGAAGGAAAGAGGGTGGTGGAAGTCGAGGAAATGGACGCGGAGTATGAAGAAGTAATGGTGGAGTAAGAATGGAAGAGTGTGGAGAAGTAATGGAAAGTAGAGAAGGCGAGAAAATGGAGGAAGGGATGGGAATGGAGGTGAAGGAAATAGTGACATGGAGAAACTACTGATGTGCAAATAATGAAGTAGAGTGAAACTGAGGAATTGAAGAAAGTGGAGGAGGTGGAGGAAATGGGGTGGGTAAATGAAATGGATACGGAATAGTAGTGGAGGTGGATGCGACTGTAGTAGGAAAAGTTGAGCAATGCATAATAAGGAGGTAAAGGCAGATGAAGATGGTCGAGGAGCATGAAGGAGTAATTATATATATATATATATATATATATATATATATATATATATATATATTATATTATTTCCGTTGATAGGTTTATGCAACCTGATGGTAGATACATGGAGACAGTAGGCGAGTAAAAGAGAGAGAGAGTCAGAGAGAGAGAGAGAATGGAATGAAAGTGGAGGAAATATCCTTTTCCTCCAGGGAGAAACATTGAGAAAAAGAATCTGGTTGAATGGAGGAACTGAAGGATATGTGAAGGTAAGGGATAGGAGGGTAAGGGATATGTGAAGGTAAGGGATAGGGAGGGTAAGGGATATGTGAAGGTAAGGTAAGGGATTCCGATGGAGGAAAGCAAGGAGGTGAATCAGAGATCGATGATTATTTTGTGCTTCTGGTTGCGTCAGCTGGTATGACCATTAGTCCGTCCGTGTAAAGCATGTCACATCGCTGGAGATGGCGGGGTTTCTACGCCGCTAGAACGAGAGATCCGGCGTCAACCTACACATCATCTTTTTGGGATTGTCCTCCTCCCAGCATTTCTGCAATCGTGGCACCGCCCCAGGAGAAAGGCGCGGAAAGATAGCGCGCGGGTACCAAGCTCTTTTTGTTACGGTATTGCTCCAGTATTCGCCTGGAAAGATCGGAGACACCATGGAAAACTGCGGAACGGAGCACCCGGTCGCTGGAATTCTCTTTCAGAGAGTGGCAGAATTCGATGTCGGGGCCCCGAACTCTATAATCTCCGTGTAAGACTCGCTGAAATAGCAACAGTTGTGTTGAGCTACTCATCCAGTAAAGAGATGGTTGAAATGAAGAAAGAGAAGGAAATGGTCCTAAAGGACGTGGTAGATGGAGTGGAAATTGGAAAACGAGAGAATAGTTGATGAGAAACAGAGCGTGGGTAGAATTTGAAAAATTGATTTTCGGGAGAAGGAATGGGAGGTGGAGGAGGTTGAAGGGGTGGACGAGGAGTAGGTGGTTCTAATGGTGCAGTGTGGATAGTCACTGAGGTTGAGGAAATAGGAGCCATGGAATGGAGGAGTTTGAGGAAACGAAGGCGACGAAAACGTAGGTACTGCAGGATATGGTGCAGGAGAAAAGAATGGGGTGGTGAGGAAGGATAAGGGAAATTGAATTGTTGAATGTGGAAGAGGACGTAATGGAGAAAGTGAAACAAGACGGGGAAGAGATGATGCGTGGGGTACCTACAATTCTTCTGTGAATAGGGCCTTGGTATCTTCCTTTTTTTTATCTTTTATGAAACGGTATCTTTCATTTATTCTCGAGTTAGTGTTAAAGATTATAATACTTCTTACTCTCTCGAAGAAAAATTGAAAACACACTCAAGTTGGATGTGTTCAGAGTACGAGAGTCTCCGCCGAAAATTAATTAAGATATTTAAAAAAGTAATGTATTCTCTGCCCGTTTAATGGTGCATTATGTTTTCTGTATGTTACGAGGAAGACAAATTCGCCTGGCTTGTTCTTTGTAAGGGAAGCGCATTCATTATCATATATATATATACCCGTCATATATACAAAAACTGGGAGAAAAAGCATATTACTAGTAATAAAATTAATAAGGCATTTAGCTTATAATAATAAACTTAATAACAATAATGAGGTTATTGATAATAATTGAATTTTTAATATAATGAAATTAAAATACATATTAACTTTTAAACATATTAAAGATTAATTAGTACTTATGCTACTGAATATTGTTGCATTTTTGTCAACCTATTCAAATAACTATTCATTTTATTGAGTATTAGAAATATTTTTCAGTAATTCGAGGGAATCCAAGGTCACTTCATATAATTTTAAGATATGAATCAACCATGTTTCTCACGACTTGTACATTTAATGTTCCATATATTCCGGTCAAAATCCTACATGTATAAATGCATGGAATAATTATAGAGGTCAATGCTGTACCCTGAAAGTAAGTTATCCTTGACATATTGAAAATGAGAACATCCCAAATTATGCATCCTCTCAGAACATCACTCATGACACCGCTTGTTCTTTCAGAGAAGTACACGAAATATCCGGGTGATTCAACTTCCCTTGTCTGACATCCAACCGCACGCAGATTCTAATAGGATGTGATACCATCAAAGTTAAGAGCCCTATTACAAGCACCTCACGGGTTTCTTACTCCTTGCACTTTCATTCATACCGCCAGTCGTGAATCGCTGTCCAAAAGGTCGTTTTAATATTTATGACAAGCGTCATTTTATGTGCCTGCTACATTTCAATTTGCTTCGGAACGAGAGTAATAGCACAATTATACGACGGAGGATCGTCCGACATAGACTCCTGTTAATAATAATATCCTCTTTCTTTCCTCGCTGATATTTATAGATCGGAGCTCGTGTGTAGGCGGGGGCAGGGATGAGACTTGCTCTTCGCGGTTGAACGTTCTGGAGCTACTGGTTCATCCAGAAAGCCAAAAGGAGCCTCTGGCGAGCATCAGATACGCTTCTTAAGAGTGGGTGGCATCATGTAAAAGTGCTAATTCTGTCGCCGGTGCTGCAACTGGTATCTTCGTTGGCATCGTACCTCTGTCATTTTCTGTGCCACTCCCGGGGCTGCAAGTTCTTTACTCATGATCACTTTCGTTGCCATCGTTGTGGATGATGGTATCATTATTTCTGCTCAGTCACACTCACCTCCAACAATAGAAAAATTCAATGATCATATATTTGATATCTTTGTACCTTGTATTCTGAAGATCTCAACTAAATTATCAGCATATTATGCATTCGGAAACATATTAAATTCTTTCTGTCTTTGTCACAAATCATTACTATATAAATATTTATCACAATGTGTGTTTCTCTCTGCACCTCTCTTAAACTAATTCTCCTTTATTTTTTCAATACAAACAAAAACGTATTAAGCGATCAAGTTTTCTTCATGATTCTGATAAGTGTTACAGAAGATATTTTCGATATTTGTGTTTAAAGGTTTAGCTTATTTTAAAATATCATAAATTGAAAAGAGAGTTTTGAGACTTTATGGCGTATTATCTTTCGCTTCACTAGTACGAGTTTTTCGTGAAGTTTGTAGAATACATGAAAATAAGTATTTTTGTCCTTTCGTAGGTCTTACCGGGTTTGTTTCTTTTAATTTACGATTTAAAACTAAAGATTTGATAAACGAGCAGGTAAATGAAACTTGCTATGACCTGAACCGCAAAACATTACTCGCTCTCTTTCAAGTGAGAGAAGATGATAGACAGCTTAGAAGTTTCATGATTAAATTTGTCCGAAAGTGTTGAGAATGAATTCTTTATTTATCCCTTAGTTTCAGCGAAGCTATAACTGCTTTGATCACAGCAGTTTTATTCTCACATTAACTGGCCAATCCCCTTTTCCATTATCATTACTCAAAACTCCTCCATCGCAATAATTGTAGCCGGCTTAATCACCACCTTCTCCAACACAATATAATTACTTTCAGCCACTTCAATTATCAGATGTATCGGAAGCTTAGTACTTCACCCATCAGTCATGCACTATATATCCCCCTGCCACACACACACACATGTAATTACTCATCTTTCATTTATTCTTTTCCTCCGTTGCTTTCTATGTTCATCATCTCATCTTTGTTCTGACAAAGTAAAGTAGCATGATCCGAGAAGATGTAGTTCTTTAGGTTTTGCTATCAATATTACACATACTCGAACTTTTCAATTAAGTCTTATCATTAGGAACCGAATGAATCATTTCAATATCATGACTGATTTTCATTTGTTAGATGTACCTTACAATCCCATTTCTTGTAGTCTAATGTGCACTACTGCAACAGTTCACTCTTTTGCAATACAAAATCGTGAATTAGTCGGCATGATAGTGGTTTTCATCTACCATGTCACTCTCATCATTCGCATTACCACAATTATAAAATTTCTATTCGCAGATAAGGTACATCCTTTTCTATTGCCGCTCTTATAATTAACTAACCATGCAAATATTATAACTAACTAGCAATATGTATTGGACCCGCGGTGGCTCAGTGGTAGGGCACTAGCTTCGTGACCTGAAGGACCCAGGTTCGAATCCCAGCGTAAGCTGGGATTTTTATGTGGTGCTTTCGCTTCAGGGCGGCTCTGGGGTCGACTCAGCCTCCTTTCCAAGTGAGTACCAGGATCTTTCATGGGGCTAAAGGCGGCCGGAGCGTTGTGCTCGCCACGCAACTCCTTGTGCCGACGGCGACGAAAAGGTGGAGACCTGCCTTCACCTCCCCTTAGGGCTACCTCGGCCTGTGTGAAATGCAGTGCCTTTACGTTATTTAACAATATATATTTCATTATAACTAACTAACCAAATACACTACATATCCCACTACAAGTACCTACATATCCCCATTCGCATTACCACTCAATTTTCTTTCGTGCTTCGTGACCACAATCACCTGCATCATTATTACCTTTGAATTATGCTTCATTTTATTTCGCATAACTCACTGCTCCAGTGCATTTTGCAAGACACACTTCTGTTGTATAGTCCTACACATGGTATTCATATTCTTTGTACCTTACCGCCACCGCCGACTGTTACACCAAAGCATTTTTAATCATTCTATTTCATCTCTAGCGTTACTATCTGTGCACGTTTTCGTTCTTCCTGTTCTCATGCCAGTAGGCCCAATCCGTCACTAAGGATATGATAAGGGATAGTAGTCAAAACCTAAACCTGCTGGGCCATTGCAAGTGGTTTTTATTACACGTGAGTGAGTATTTTCTTATCAATTCTTGCTAAAAACTGTTGCTACCTGTATTCATAATTTATCCTAATACATGAGTTGGAGTAGAGATCCCATAGCTCAAGAAACTGGCCGCAGACTGCACTTCCCCTACATAGTAGGTCGCACTGTTTTTAACTGTTTTAATATTAAATTAATAAAGCACCATCATTGTCATTCCCACTTTTGTATAATTACATATATCCAGACAATAAAATTTCATGTTTTTCTTCCATTAATTCCTCCGCTATGACGCGTTGTCTCCTCCTATTTCATTTAGAAAAGAAGCAACATTTGTTGAAGTTCTTAATTTCATATTCGTATAATGCGTTGACAACATCGCCTAATAGATATGGGAAAAATCGTAAAATACCATGCCCATATTCGTCATGACGACCATTCAAATATCCGCCACTATTGCCATCACATTTTGAATCATTCAAGTAACTGTCTTCATTTTCTTGTAAATCATTGCCAATATCGCCAAATATTTATAAGGAACAATCATAAAACCATATGCCCATATTCATCATGGTGACCATCCAAATAACAGTCACTATTACAATTACATTTTGAACCATTCAAGTCACTGATTTCATATTCATATAATTCGTTGAAAACATCGTCCAATAGTTATAAGGAACCATCATACACCCATATTCATCATGATGGTCATTTAAATAACAGCCGATATTCCCATCACATTTCGAACCCTCCCAAATAATCACGACCACCCACACGATCATCAGTAACAGTAACATTACAAACCTAGGAACCCGGGCCATTTCCTCTGCCGCACCCCACGACTCCAAGTCGTCGCCTCCTCCGCCAACTGCCGCAAGAGGCGCGCTGGGGGTCTCGTCATCGTCCAACTCGTCGGCGGCTGCGTCGTCGTCGTCGTTTCGTCGCAGCCGACGCCCACCTCCGTCGGCGCCACTCAGCGGCCGCGCCTCGCGGCTGGCGCGTAATTGCAAAGTAGTCGCTAATGATTTCACTTTACCGCCGTCAAATGACTCCTATTATAACACCATCGCATTAGCATATCCCCAATAGTCAGTCATAAAATCGACTTGCACGGTGCGGCACGGTCCGCTCTTCTGAGGGGGACGGGAGGAGTTGGCGCCGAGCGAGACGAAGAAACGAGGAAGAGGATCGTGGAAGAGAAGAAGAGAAGAGAAGATCAGGTAGGTTGACGGGCGCTTTAGAGGGGGAGGGAGTTATGAAACGGCGTTGGAGGTGGTACCTGCACGTACGTGATGAGGGAGCGTAAGTTTGTGTCGAGGAACAGAAGAGTTGGAGGCGTGCGAATTATCTTACAAACTCTGCACGTTTCGTCGTTTAGGGAAATAGACGGAATGGGAAGAGAAAGGCGTCAATTGAAGCGAAGAAAGAGGGGAAAGCAAGATGGCATGTTTAAGCAATGAGATTAGTTGATTCGTTTGAATATCGTGGATTCGCATTTTCAATTCCTGGAAGTCTCCTTCAATGAGTATTTTAAATAAATGTTTGAGATCTGAACTAACAGATATTAGGTAAATATGAAAATAAATCAGAAAAAATATGTCAAAATTTGAAATATGCAAAATTAATAAAAGAGAAAGAATGAGATTCAATTTATGAAGGGCAATAGCGAGGTATGTAGCGGGGAACCAATGATGCTGAAACCTGTCCAAAGATGGCAACTAGGGGGCGAATTGTAATGAAATGTAATATTGGTTACTTTACCAAAATTTCGTTTAGTTTATACATTCATTTTATGTTACAACAAAAGGAAATTACCAATTTTTGTACGTCATTTTTCTGCTTTTTTCAAGTAATAAGTAACATTTTTAAACTTTTCCCGTCATATTTAATGCATTATTCGCTGATTGTATTATCATTTTAATAGTACTTGCTTCAAATAATATTTATTTAATACATGTTCGCCACAATATCCCTGAGTATCTATACCTGGTAGCCTATTCGATTTCTTCGCTCAGAAGTTGTAATATCAGCCATTGTGAGAATGAAATCCTGTGACGCCTGCTAGTGTTATTGGCAGTTCAGCCGGTTTCGGGATAACTAAAGAGAGAGTTCTGGAAGGAACAGTCCAAACCAAAAGTTTGAAAGCTGAGTTCAGGTATCTCCCCCAACGGAGTAAGCTCTGAACTCCCGACATTTATGGTAGTGTAGGGCAGATAAGTGTACGAGTGTGTAAGGGGAGAGGATAGGACAAGGAAGAGGAAGAAACGTTTGCGTGAGGTCTGTGGCATGTTAAAACGTGGGTTAGAGACTGGAAGTGATTTTCAGTTACGGTCAGGAGGATGGAAGTAATGATCTGTAAAGGTTGAATGTTTCGGCTCCGAAGATTAGCGGAAGATTTACAAGCAGGCACAAAGATAACAAAAGTCTAAGACTGCACTGTTACTAAGCAAGACATTAATGTGTCATTTATTACAAAATTAGTGGATATTGAATGTAAGTGTCGATCGTAGGAAAGTGTACTAAGATGAAATAGTGACATGTCTACTGTCATGACAAGCGAAAGCCAAGAGCGACCTAAACACTGAAATAGGCAAGCTACCAAATGTAACGGAGGTCACAGAAGAAGATTGACTAAATATAATGGATGTCCCGGGAGAAAGAAGCTAGAAGTGACACTCTATCTGACACGCATATATATGACAGTACAGGGGATCGATTGAATGTGTCCATGACAATGACTCAAAAACCATCAGCGATAGATACAAAGAGGGGCGAAGAAGATTTAGGGATTAATCGGGAACAAAGAAGATATGGATTAGGGCAACGGGTGTAAGCTGGAAATTACTTACATTAAGGAATGGTAATAGAAAAAGACACAAGGAAGAAAGTTAAACTTGGGGCAATTAAATTGATGGTCGAAAGACCCACACTCAGGGAGGAAGATAGTACGTTAAGAATGTACCATGACTACTGAGAGAGACCCGTCAGAAGCGCCTGTCCACCTGAAGAAGTTGAGAGAAACCGTTCGGCATCGTCGTCGCTTTAGACGAATTGCTAATTGCTTAACTACGCTCCATGGAGTCACATAAGTTTATCAGCACGAAATACCAAGGATTCCTGGACGGGTGACAAGCGTGGGAACCCTGCTTACTAACGACGTCTAGTCCCTGACCGAAAGGTTGGCTGACTGCGACAAAACACAACGGAGGAAATATAATATTCCCACCAAATACTCAAGAGGAGGTAAGACACGTGTTGCGAAAACTACCCAACAAATTAAGAAAAAAAGTGGTTTGACCATACCTGTCTATCACAGAGATAAGAGCAGAATCTACACACGAATACGAAATTAAATAAAGTAAACGGAGAATGTAAGAGTGGCAAAGGCATATCCAAAGATGGGGGTATTGTAAAAAGGAAGTTGATGCACATTATCAACAATGGTGCGAGACCAAATTCCATTCGTAGACACGTACAAAACAAGGCCAATGGGAGATTACAAATATATCACAACGGCAGCAGAGACTCACAACCTGGCGTCGAAATAGGCAAACTAGAAACTGAGAATCTACGTCGATCTCAATGGTCGGATGCCAGAATATTTTCATAGGCAACGTAAGAAAATATACATAGTGAAGAGTATATTATTTCGATGGCGCGTCGAAATGTACGACGGTGTACATCAGAAGCGACTCAAAACAAAAGTGATGCGCTTATGTGTCGATCGCCATGATGTTTGGCTGAGTTAGTTTAGGGCCAGCCTTGCCCTGTCCATGCAGTGACTGACTGTGATGTCCAAGGGCTCAAGTCTCCAGACGGTCACCGATTTTCGCCATTAGTTGTACAGTTGAGTCAACTCAGCCGATACGTGGAAGCGAATTATTGTGGCCAGATGCTCAGATCTATGGTTTTCTAGATTTCTCCGAACAATACCAGACGCTTGCCGGAGCAGTAATCCCAACACCGGGCCACGGACTGCCCGATTTCTTTCTCTTCTTTGTCCCACCCTCATCCTATTGTTACACAGTTTTACCTGCACTACACTACCACACATGTAGAGTGACCAATCGGGAGCTTAGAGGTTGTCTCGGATGAGGCCTTACTCACTAGGGGGGCAGCTATCTGGAAAGAGAAACCCCAGCTTGTCCCCGCACGCAAACATGTAAGTCGGCGCTGTATCTCGATGTAGCGGGGAGAAACAACGCCAACTCCCGGGTTAAAACATGCACTACAATAACGGAATAATGACTCTAGACCAGTGGAAACATCCATCTATCAAATAATCGATCACAATGGTGGGACGTCAGACTCGACACCCACACAAGTGGCGGCCGGCCACAGGAGGTGCCGTCGCTGACGTCTCCGGTCCACATGGGGGCACAGCGGAGACGCGATATTTCTTTCTTCTTCGTTGTTGATCGTCATCCCTTATTTACACACACACACGTTCACATACACTCATACACATTTTTATGTGCACCACACTACCTCACATGTCGGGAGGTTAAGTATTGTCTCGACTGGGGCATGCCTCACTAAGGGAAGATACCTGGAAGGGAAAACCTCATCCCCGGCACGCGACCTGGTAAGTCGGCGCCGGATCTCACATCTAGTGGGAAGGAACACCACCATCTCTCGGGATAAAATAATCACTACATTAACGGGATAATGCCTCCAGATCAACGCAATCATCCATCAGTCAATCGATCAATCACAATTGTGGGACGTCAGACAACACCCCCACACTGTTGCCGGCCGGCGCTAAGCCCACGCCGCCGCTGACGTCACCGGTCCACATGGGCGGTGGGCGTGGCGGAGACGCGCGTCCTTCAACGGCGAGCGCGGTTATTAAGCACGCACCTCCTGGCGGCGGGGGTAGCTCGTTACAAAGACACGCTTTATAGTGTCTCGGGATAATTGGACAAATTGCAGACAAGGCGGAGCGTTCGCAAGGCGCGCGGTTTGTTAAATATTCATCGCCGGATTAATTAGTGGGAGGCTGCAGTAAATCTTGTTGAGGAAACGTCGTCGGCAACGGCTACCCGCTGGGGGTGCCGTATTTCTGGTCACAGTTGCGATTTCGCGAGGAGAGCCTGATGACAACACCTCACGCACACGTCGCCTGCATTCAAATTTCCTGTTTAATTTGTAGTTGCTATTTTTCATTCCTGGACGAATGAACTTTATTATTGGTTTAGCATACGTTTTCTGGTATCTGGACTTCTTTTTGGAATGTTTAGACATTAAATTTCTTGATAATAGTAGAGGAGTAAATGGCTAAACTCATCAACACAAAGGGACAGTGCAACCGAGCTATTTTGAGAAAATATTCTACTGGTTTCTAATTTGTAACCTTAGGTATTGAATAGGAATAGTCGAGTGTCAGAAGTTGTTGTCTATGATTTTATTGCAAGTCCAGCAGAGATGTTGCTTCTTAGCCAGGTTTCTTGGGTTCACTACTAAAAAGTTACTTTTAAAAATAATGATGAATGCGAGGTGAGATAATGTTTACGCATAATGATGAAGGTGTGGTGGAATTCATGGCGGAGAAAACGAGAGCCTCTCGAGAAAGTCTGCCGCAAACAGTAAATTCAACATGGAATGGCCTGGGTTTAAAGGCTAGAACCCTGAGGGGAAATAATAGCGTTCTCATATCGCACATGGGTTTTTTTAGAAGTTAGTGTACAGAAGATGTAGAATAGTGTAATAGTTAAGTTGCATATTCAAGTTATAAGGATAATGTCGGATGGTGAAGCAATATTCATGTATATTTCTGCTGTGACAATAAGGTAATGTCGAATCTGTGCTGCTGTAGACATTTTTTCTTTACACAATGCATAATTAAATGAATTAATAATATTTACCCTAACTGTTTATAAGTGTATTATTATGAGTTTTAGTAGAACCACGGAACTCGCGTTTCAGAACCCGGCGGTGACAGGCAAATAACGGCAGGACACTCAACAACAGAGACGAACGTCATCCGTGATATGTACGTGCTGACCACCTGACTGCAATTACTACGTACTGCCCTCGCACTTGTAGAGGGGCACTTGCACCTCAGCTGTCGGGGATCGCCTCGGTCTGTTGCGCAGAAAGCTACTCTTTCCATTCGTTCAAAGCCCTGCGTTCACACGGCTGTTAACTCTGTCCGTTCCGATGTTACTTCGTCTGGCTGCCTTTGTCAACACATGAATATTTGAATAATAAGCAGGGATCCTCTTTCTCTATAAAAACACATTTTAGGAAACTAGTCTGGATAACAAAGTAAACTGTAGAAACTCCCAGAAATTGTAAACTCCAAAATTAGAGTCGTAAAAATAATGGCTTAAGTTAGGCAGTTAATGTATTTCGGTCCTCTTTCGATCACACTATCAGTATTACCCACGTTAGCCCTTATAAAAGTGAACTTTTCCTCAATTCCCATTTGTATTACCGAAAATGAATATTGCACGACCATCCTTAGAAAGGAAGAAGATTAAATATCAATTGTGGAGCATTCCTAAAAACAAAGGTGAACCGAAATTAAGAAGAAATGCATATCTTAATTTGTTGCAAACTGCGAAGCTAGAACTATTCAGAGGTAAGTGTGGTAGGTAAGCCTTCCACAATTCTTTAGACCACCCTTAACACATTATCGTCTCGTTTGCGCCTACCTATCATCAGTGGCGTAGCGTCAGGGGACGCTGAGATGCTGAGCATCCCCGTATATAAGAACCTTAAATACTGTATTGATAATCTTACAAGTGGTCTGTTGAGCGAAACACGTTTTCTATTAATTTAAAATTGATTTCCTATGATTGAATTCGGCGGGCTGTTGAAGCTGGCCTCTGATTGCTTGGAAGCTAAATACTTCAGCGTCTGCCGCCAGATTGCGACGAGCAATGGACGCATGCGCAGATGGCGAGGTTCCCCTCTCCCCTCTTCACTCCTGGCCCAGAGAAATCCGACTGCTTTACGCTAGCGTCTACTGCGGAAAGAAGCTCGTTTGTGCACGAGAGCGCAGCACACTTCAGGCGTTCAGTAAATTATCTTTCTCTCACTCGGGAGTCCCCCGCTTGGTCATGGGTACAAACTGTAGAAATAGTGCCTGACTACTATTTCTTAATTAATATCCAAGAATTGTATTATCTCTTAAATAGATTACATATTATTTAAGTCTGCAATGTATAAATTAACAAATGGTCTTATTGCCATTCGCGTATAAGAATTAAAGCTGAGCCATTGTATAATTTGCTTTCAAGACATCGGCAGCCCTGACTGCTGTGAGGATTTTGTGGGAAGCGCCTACACCATCGTAAGCAATCGAGATCGTGGAAGTAGTCCCAGTGTATCTGCCTTGTGTTGCGTTCGCCTGTGAGACGACGTAGTTGATAGTGACATTTTGTGTGTTATTGTTGAGCATCACCAAACGTGTGAGTCACGCTACGCCACTGCCTATCATCTGTTTTCACACCATTCATCCGATTTCGTGGCCATCACGAACTATTCAACCTTCACCCCCCATCTCTCCGCCACTTACTCGTAGCTCACTGATCGCTCATCCACATATTCACCTCTTTGCCTCATCTTTGTCATCCGTTCACACGCGGCAACCGGTCCTCGAACTCGCCTTCCCTATCACCCTCCCTTTGACCCTCAGCCTCGCTATTGCTCTCCATCCCATCCGCCATCCCTCTCGTCTTCTCAGCCGTCCTCTAGCGGACTCTCTGCGCCACTCTTCTTGGCCCACTTCCCCCGCCTTACCTTCTTATCCATTCTCCAGTCCCTTTTCTCACTCGTTCTTCGCATGTGCTCTCACATCCGCTTGCTTGCCTAGCATCTCATCCTCATTTTTCACTCACCCTTCCGCTCACACACACACACACACACTCTCTCTCTCCATCTTACCTGTCCAAAAACCTTACCCTATCACCTGCCTTCTCACTCCTCCTCACAACCTGAATCTTTTGCCTTCTCTCTCACCCGAGTTGTCTCTCTCCTCTCAAGTCATCCCGCCCACTCACCGTCTCTCACCCGTTCGTGCTGACTCTAGCGTGTCAGCTAGGTGAATTCAATCGCTGTCTGGAGAAGAATTTTAGCGAATGGCTGTTCTGATTGGTAATTTTCCGTGGTTTCTCCGATCAACACCCGGCGAATACCAGAGCAACCAGAGCGACCCTACCAAACGGGTCATGGACTACACGCAATCTTCCTTCCTCTACCTTGAACTATCCTCTCAAGTCCCTTACACACACTAACATGTACTAGACTACCACACATGCCGGGAGTGCGGTCAGGGGCTGGGGCGGTGCCCCGCTGGTGGGAAAACCCCTGGTTGGAGAAAACACCGCAAGTTGACGTTAGGTCAGCGCCAGATCTCGCCATCCAGCGGGGGAAGATCACCGCCATCTCCCTATGAGAAAACATGCATGAACCTTACGGGAATATGACGTTATTAGTTGACGCGCCCGAAATCACTAACAATCAATCTCCTTCTCCTCTTCTCCCTCACACTGTCCGCCCCTCACCATTCGAAGGTTCCTCCGTCCACCCTCCCGATCGCAGGCAGGCGGCGCAGCATGCGCGAACAGCGGCGCAGTGCGGCGCGCGAAGGCGGCAGGTGTTAATAGGGCGG
>JAHLJT010008756.1:64034586-64162942 GCA_031308135.1 Acheta domesticus
GATCCTTATTGCACACCCAATAGCACCCCTAATACTCTCAATCGGGGAAAGACCTGGCAGTGCGGCTGGCCATGGCAGATTATCCACGGCTGCAAGGCATGCTCGGGAGATAGCTGTGGTATGCGGATGCGCGTTGAAATGCGTCGTGTTGAAATAGGGTATGAGCATGGGCGTTCACGAACGGCAGAGCCACCGGTTGAAGGATCTACTGAACGTACCGTGCGGTTGTCACGGTGCCCCTGAGGAACACTAACGGTGCACGGGCACCATAGGATATCGCCCCACACCATCACACCAGGCTGGCGGGACGTGAGATGGGATAGCACAAACCGCTCGTCATGACACTCCCCATTCCGCCTTCAGACACGGACCCAGTGGTCGATGCCATTAAGACAGAAGCCGCACGCACGACAGAAAAATTAAAAAGTAGGTTTTTAGCTGTAGAGGTGTAGGGATGGTGGCACGGGGGCTAAGAAACCTTTCAAAAACCTTATTTTTATGCAAGAGTTGTAGGGTATCAACTCACACATTTCATTGAAGGGAACGTGTTATTATCTTATGCGGGAGTACCCTTTGACAACAAATTTCAAAATATAGATATGAATAATCACTGACAAAAATTTTGGATGGTCTTGGGTATTTTCTCTATACAGTCTCATAAACGATCACAAAATGTCTGAAAGAGGCTTTCAACACTAGAACGCCCGGCGTTCTTATACCTCCTAGAACGCCCAGCGGAGTCATTTCGACTCCGAGCCTTCAACGATTCTTCATAAGAGGAAATATTGCAAAAACATTTATCTACGTTTGTGTAAATATTGCAAAAATATTACAAGATAATAATTTAGTATATAATGGAATTTTTATGCCACAACTTCAATATATTTTAAACAATTTTTGTCAATTCTGTTCTGCAGAATGGAAGGTAACGAAACATCTTGGACGAATGGGAAACGAAAGGGACAAAATAATATATTTAATAGTAAACTTTTATCTATTAATAATATTTTTTCAACAATAACAATAAAAAATATTATAAGCTTTCAATTTTCCGTAATATGAGTTTCACATGTGTCAGAAAAATAGATTTCCTTTGCATTGCACTTCCCATACTGTCTCGTATTTTGACCACCTTTATTTACATTAATTATTGGATTTATATAATATTTATTATAAACAAAAATATATGTTACAAAATTGTGTTTGCTTTGCACCGATAGAAACTGGATTGTCCGTGTCATGACGGATGTGTTCTGAATGGTACTTAGTTTTTGTTCGGGTTGTATTTACTTTTACATCACTGATTTTACTATTCATACAGTACAAAATACGTCCATTTTTATGATTAGATTTCAATGCCTAGTTTGGGCAACCTTTTTCAAGCACTTTTGGTAGAATCCACTCGTTTGATGAACACCTGCCGTATTCTGATGCGATGTTCACGGCTACAGTTTTCAAGAGCTTCTCTCGGCTTCAATACTTCCCCAATATTTCCAGTGGATAAAAAAACAAATTGACACACATATTTTTAATAATCATCCCCCAAAAGTCCCAATTGTTTGCTGCTTCCATTTCGTTTGTATACCATAAACTGTGTAAATAATCGAGTTTGAAAGGGAAATGCCGGCGTATCAACTGTTCATTTGATATAATACGTCCACAGTTTGTAAATGTATCACTTCATACTAAAGAAAAATTATGTTTCATGTAAAATCAGTGAAATTAGCCTTTACCTCTTCTTAAACCCCTCTTATTAATTCAAAAATCATGATTCATGAAACAAGCGTGAAAAAAATGAAGTATTTCTGATCATATTATCACCATCTGGAGTCCAAATTGCTCTCCTGTACACTAAATATCTCTTCTAAACATCTTCAGAACATTTCCCTTTATATAAATAATAATAATAATAATAATAATAATAATAATAATAAGAAGAAGAAGAAGAAGAAGAAGAAAGGTTTTGTAATTGAATCTTCATATGATAACAATTATTTTCTCTCAAGTGACAATAATTTAATTTTGAAAACCATGATGCTTTTGCTGTACCGTGACGAAATTCACGATTCAAGAATTTACATGTATTGAACAAGAAGGCCTGAAAACTGCAAAGTGGAAGGAATGCTTGCATATTCTTAAGAAGGTACCTGAAATACTAGTAGATACTTTAAACATTTTTCAGCGTTGATATATATGAAACAGAACCTCCAAGATAGGGTCAGTATCCAAGGAGTCGAAATGACGCCTCGCGGGCGTTCTAGGTAAATTTGATAATTTTTCATGAAATATGTATATTACACGATTCAGTTTTTAACACACTGCAAATAATTGAAATTAATGAAAAGTCACGAAATCACAAAATTCTATCTTCAGAAACAAAGAAGTTACAAGGATATAAAGAGTGCTAGGACTCGAAATGACGCCTCTGGGCGTTCTAGTGTTAAACCATTTTTAAATTTATTGCTTTGATGTTTCAGAGACGTCGGGCGCAGTTGAAGTCAGTAGTGAATATGTTGGTTTAAAATCAGGAATCTTATTGTCCTATTATGGCCCTGTGTGCTTTCTGGTGGTAAGTAACATTGTTTGTCTTGTGGTGACCTTGAAGAAAATGCAGTACCTCATCCGAGGCAACTCTGTCCTTCGCCGAAAGGAAGATTATATCCCCCCGAGTCAAAGTTCAACGGAAGAAAACAACCCTCCCACGGCACACACTGCGAATGGAAATGAAAGGTCGCAAGAAGGCAGAAATCGAGGTGGTGGAGGCATAGCAATCGACGCAAAAACGTAAGAAATTATTTGATGAGTCTTTGGACTGTAAGAATATGTGTGAACTATAACATCTTTTCGTTTGTTACAGAATGAAAATATATATTAAAATGTTACTTATGACCGGTGGTATTGAACTGCTCACAGACGTCATAGTGTGGTCCACAACAGTTTACGAAAAAGATCCTTTGTTTCCGTATGCTCAAAAGGATTTTGGTTTCACTTATCGGTCTGGAGGATACATTACAGACTTCTTCCGAGCGGTGATCGTCACTTGGTTGGCCGCTCCTGAAGGAGGTTACATGGACGCCATCAAGAAGAAGTTGCGTCGAGACAAGCGAGTAAAGAAATCAGTCCGAGCAGGCAATGGGGGCAGAAGGAAGCAAAACATCACGTAGATAAGGAACGTCCCGGACACCTCTTGACAAGCATAAGTTCACACGCTCGCATACCTATTTGCGTAATGCCTATTAAAAATGACGTCACCAATTATTAGAAATAGAAGATGACAGTGGTTCGAAACCGACTGTTAGAAGAAAAGTACTTGAAAACTGTAGCTTTGTTTCTACCACACCATATAAAATATAGAAACAATAGATTTAACTCTTTTACATAAAATTGTACGAACGATAAAATCGAAAAAATATTAAATAAAATTTCTCAAGATTCTAACAAATACGCAGAATACTGTAGTTGTCATAATAATAAACAACTAAAAACTTTCAAAAAGTTTTAAACTTTCAACTTTAGGCAGTAAATATAGTTTAAATTTTCCTTCAATTAGACTAAATTCATAAGAGAATATTATTTAGATTCTCACTGACGAACACGTCATGTAATATTTTATTCTCCAGAATTATTTGCTATAAATCTATTTTTTAAATTTCTCATGTGAACTTATTCAGTTTGACATCTATAGAATTCTCTTCTCGAAACAACTAAGAGCATTGTCTCAAGAGCAATGTACGACCTTGACCTACGAATATTAATATAAATATTGTGAAAAATTTCAAGAAGTGTCCTAAAAAATATGATTTTGTTAATCCTACAATTTGAAAATTTGGATTATTTCATTCGGTTATCGTATTCATAAGTTTCGAGAGGATATACTGAAAGGACGGATATACTGTATTTACTAGTTCGTTAATGGATTAAGCAATGCATTGCAGGGTAAAATATTTAATAAACGCAATGAGTCGTGAAGGTTTGGTGAAAAAAAATGTTTATTCCACTGATTCTCATTTTAAAAAATACTTTTTTTATTCTTATAACTGACCCTTAAGAAATGCAGATCCTTTATGTATTACACTGCAATTTTTTTCAATAACACATCTATCGATAATTATTAACTATTTACCTTATTTTTGGAAATAGAGCTACCATTTCTTTGTACCGAAATTTCAATCAAAGAAAAATTCTGGAATGGAGAAAGGTTTAGCCTGACTTTTGCTCTCCTAGATCTTTTCACTGTGTGTTCTAAAAAAATATAACAAATTTTAAAATAGAAGAGGATCTGTACATTAGTTTGCAATATCCACAACAATGTACGAATTAATAATACAACAGTAAATTGTATCACAAACGAGAAAGTAAAAAGGGAGAGAAAAACATGTTCGGAGGTTAGAAAAATATGGTTTTATGTGCATATAATCAGCTTTTATATTAAATCGTTATTTTAGAGATTCTGTACGAACCTAATAGTAACAATGGATGTATATATCACACAGCCCAAGATGAAGTTGAACCTCCTCAATTAGAAATTAAAATAAACTAATAATTTCTGGTGTAGCCAAACGTGATAGAAGTAGCGAACGTTGCTAACGTTAATATAGAAAAAAATAAGATTCAACAGCAACTCGCCAATATCAATTTTTTTAAATATATTGTGATGGAACTACTCACAAAATGGAGGCGCCGACACACTTATGGTGTGACAGTCGTCCCAAGTCGCAGGAGGGGACACGCGCTGAATTTATTTAATAAGGGCGCCAAGCGCATGCCCACTTACCTGCTTAATGTCGCCGGCGTTGAGCGTCTCAGGGGTGAGCGCCCTGGGTCGAAGGGTTGCATTTGGTGGTTTCTTAAGATTTAGAATAATAACACTTTGCTATGGTATTAATTGGTTCACCCGACCAAATGGCGGGGACTAATTTATTCAAAAAATTAAACGAAGAGAAACTGTTCAGGTTGATGCTGGGTTATTGTCACTTTAGTAGCCGATTAATGAATGATGGTGATGACAACTTACAATCTGTGATGTTAGATGGTAATGTCACCGCGACTGGATTGCTCGCCGAGCGACGGAGAAGTGTAGTCGGACCCTCAGGAGGCGACGCCGGAACGTTGCAAGGTTGGCCTCCGATTGCCTCCGGGGTGATGACTCCGGCGCACGGGACGTCGGCGGTGGATGACCGGGCAGTGGTGACGTGATGCTCGCGCGCGTCTCAGGCCGTCACACGACACCTGGACCGCGTATGACGCTCGAAGCCAAACTTTGGCTATTCGGAATTAATTCCGTGAAGACCGGGCAAGTTTCGCAGTGGTCGGCTCAGTGTGTGCCTTACCCACTGCTGCTGTTCCCTTTCTACCGCAGGTTTCATTAACTGACTAATATTCGGTGGTTTTCTTAACTACCACTGTTAATCTACTCAAAACTTTACTTGTTGGTTTCTATCTCCACACGACTTCTCCTGCACGACCGTCCTCTCTAGCGTCTGTCGCCCGTCCTCTCTCTCTCGCCTCGCTCGCCCGTCTGTCCCTTTCGTTTTCTCGAAAAAATCTCAAAGTGCTCACGTGCTTCCTGCCTAGTGATTTTATTGGTCGGATTTGAACTTCTCGAACCTTCTATTTCATCAACGGTGCCTTCTGGTTGTTCATTGGCCGGCATTGTTAGGCCGGAGGAGCGCGCACGTGTCCCTTCTGCTTTGGCATGTGATGATTTTATAGGCTTTTAGAGGATTATTGAGCCGGGTGCGATCGCCAAGTCGCTAAAATGGTTGTTCCGGCTGTCGATCATCCAGTATTGTTGGACAAAGGGTAAGATTTATTGTTAGGGGCTTCTGGAGAACTTGGGCCGTTGGGCGGAACTAAATCGGGTCGCGGTGGACGCGTGGCCCTTTCCAACTTCCGGTAATTTGGCGTGACGCGGGGGTGAGAGGGTGCGATGGTCACCCGACGCATCGCGGTATTGTCAGTAAAAGGGTATAATTGATAGTTGAAAGTTTATGGGGGGCTTGAGCGGCTGGGCATATCTAATTCGGGGGCGCGTAGTTCTTTCCTGCCGTCCGGTAATTTGGCGTGACGCAAGGGTGGAGGACTGCGATGGTCCCCGACACATCGCATTACCCCCCCGTACAATGAGATTAAAAAAACGCATGGGACATGTTTTTTTTTTTAATCTAAGAACAAAAAAAGGAGATTTACAAAAATAGATGATAAATAAATTTGGGGAGCATGTGCCGACAGATGAAGCGGTGAAAACACAAAAACCTGGCATGTCCAGAACGAAAATTAGGGGTTTCAATGACAACTCTAACATGATAAGACAATACTAGTTAATTAAGCAAAAGGATAAAATTAATGAAGAGGAACAACACTAAAGCTATCTCTAAAAAACTAGATGACCAATAAATTTAGGACACAAAATCTTTAAGAAGTAATACAAACACATTAATGATAAGAAAATGAATGAAATAATCTTTATCATTTTTCAAAAATAAGAAATGGTGGTGGGCCATTAGCAACACCTACTCAAACTAAGAGCAAACTAAGCACTAAATAAGTAATTAAGAAGATAACAGAGAGGGATAATTGGAAACAAAACTTAGAAAGACTGGCAAAATGAAACAATGGGGTACCTAAAACTAGTTAAACGCTACTGCAAATTGAATAATTGTGCAAAGTGAAGAGCCAAAAGTGGGAACCCTGTTAATCATTATTATATTTGACGCTCTTTTAATACGATTTTAGAGGTATAAAAACAAGTGGAATAAATGCGACATTTGCAAAATAATAGATAAGCATAATAGTCAACAGTGGCCAAATTATTTAAAAACACAAGAGGAGGAAACAAAATATCAACACGATGGAGAATTGAAAATAGAATGGTAGACGTGAGAAAACAACCAATGAATTAAACAAAGGACTTGGGTTGCAAAAACATTAAATTCATAATATCAGAATGGAGCTCGTTTCATTAATTAAAGTCAATGGCTATAACTCTCGTCAACTCTCGACAAAGTATATCTAAGGGATATCTGAATTATTTCTCTCTCTTTTTAATCAACAACGACGTTCACTTATAACAATCACTTAACCAAAGCATTGAAGTAGTAGCGAACCCACGAAATTAATTAATAATAAGACGTGCCAGGGCAACCGGGCTGGATCCACAAGAATATAATTAAAATAAGGTTACCTAATCAGAGCGACATAAATGAGGGCTTTTATTCTTTCAGCCAATTAATCTAGTTTAATCTCTGAAAGGAACAAGGTTATAAAAATTGTGAGGACCAACCTCGGAACCATCTGTGCTACGTAAAGTGCAAGCGTTGGGGGCTACAAGCCTCATAATTTGGTAAGGACCTACAAATAAAGGAAAGAATTTACTAATAAGGCCTTCAGGCTGATTAGATACTCTGAGAGCTTTGATTAAAACTTTATCGCCGACTTTAAATAAATGGGTTTTACTCTTCTGGTGTTGTTTTCTCGTATCACCAGCTTTCTTTAAATTTGAGAGAATAATTTGACACCGATCCTCAGGGGAAATTGGAATTTGAGTGGCCATTTTTGCTAAAATAGGAAACAATGGTTTCGGCTTCTTATTGAATTGAGCCTCGAAAGGTGTAAATCTGGAAGATTCATGGGGGATGTGGTTAAGCCACGTATTAATCTTCGGTAGTAAATCGGGCCAAGCGGTATGCTTGTGAGACACATAAACCCGAAACAAACGTGATAATTCTTTCATGACTCTTTCGCTTGGGTTTGATCTCGGTGACCTAATAGAACAGAAGATTGTTTGGACACCTAAATCATTTAGCGATTGCTGCCAAAGGTCACTCGTGAACTGCGTGCCATTGTCACTGAGGACACGCTGATACGTCCCACATTCTTTGAAGAAACCTTGCACTAGGTGTTTTAAACAGGACTTTGCAGTAGGTTTAACAATAGGAAAACACTTAACATATTTAGTAAACACATCTATAACTACGAAGATATGGCGGAATCCACATCTTCCTCTAGGTAATGGTCCGTAAAGGTCTACTGCGCATAGGTCTCTGGGTCCGTCTGGCAATATAGTAGTCAAAGGTCCCTGGTACGACCTGGGGCTGTCGAAGGCGGCGCGAGACGGGGTGCGGTTTGGCCTTGACCGACATTAAAGGGAGGCGGAAAACTGGTCGGCGCCGGGGGGGGAGGGGGCGGGGGGAAAGTGCGGCGAAATGCCGTGGTTAAAAGGACGCTCTTGACCTTGCGAATGGCGTGGGGGAAATCCTCGATTCTGATTATTATTATTGCCATTACGTGGGCGTGAAGAGTTTTGACTCTGATTTTGATAAGAAGCGAATTGCACATTCGTTTGGTCGAAATCGCCCAATAAGATCTGAAATTGCTCAAGATCTTTTACAAAACTAGTTTTAAGGAGGTTTTGAATGACATATGGATAATGACGAGTTAATAGCCACATAATTTCGTCGTCAGGGGGAGTAGGTTCGCATTGTTTAAGTAGGGCAATGCGAGACACTGCATAATCCCGCATAGACATGTTACCATTCTGGTCCCATCTACCTTTAGCCAAATCCATTTTAAAATTGTATTGGGTGTTTCTATCCCAAAAACGATTAATAAATTTGGAACGAAAATCCTGAAAATCAGCCGGAACTGGTAACAATGTTTGGAACCATTCTTGGGCATGGTCAACCAACATTTGGGCTATAACCTTCGGTTTAGAAGATTCAGGAATGTGTCTCGCTAAAGCAAAATAATTTTCAACATTACGTAAGAACGTAATGGGCTGTTCACCGCGATTACCAGAGAATTTTAAATTTGGAGGAATTGACAGTGGCATAGCATTAACCGGGAAAGCTGAAATAGTCTTTTCCGCTACTTTAATTTCTAGTTCGTCTATTTTGACTTCGATTTCTTTCCGTTCCATTTCCGCCTGTGCCTGGATAACTAATTTTGCTGTTTCAATTTTATTGTTCAGGGAGTCGTGAAGTCCTTCAATCTTATTGTCAACCCCTTTTAGTTTCTTAGTCACCTCGCCTTTCAAGTTGGAAATTTCGGATTCATTGTCTTTAAATTTATCACGAGCCCAATGTCCCAAATTTAATTGCTTTTCTGAAACGGTTGCAATATCCTTGTTTATGCTGTCTTTAAATTCTGTCATTTGTTGAACTGTTTCAGACTGGAGCAATTCGCATTTCTTTAGTTGGCCTGTTAAATGTTCTTTGATGTCAGAAATTTGCGTAGAATTATTTTCAACAGCAGAGGCGAGAGAGGCGATTTTAGTGCTCTGTTTATCGACCTTTGAATTAACCGAATTTAGTTGATGAGACACCTCACTTTGAAAAAGGGTGAAATTAGTGAGGTGTTCGTCTAATCTACTATCAAGGGCACAAAATTTCGAATCAAATCTGGAATTCAAGTCCTGAAATTTAGAATTTAATTCTTGACGCTGTTCGTCAAATTGTGATCGAAATTGACAAAATTCTTGACGCTGTTCGTCAAATTTTGCGATAAGAGTGCTGAAAAATTGAGACATTTGGTCTGAGGGTGGCGTCGGAGCGGCCGCGGCGAGGGTAGGTCCGGCCTCGGCGGTACTCGTCTCGAGTACCTGCTCTAAAGAAACCCCGACAGTAGGGGCGAGAACAGCTGGGGGCGTGAGCTCGGCAGGCGCGTCGGCGTTTGCGGGAGCGGGGTCAGAAACCTCGGGGTTTTGAATGGGATTATTTTCAGCCATCGTGGAGCGAGCAATCCTCGAAGTGACGTAAGTACGATAATGACGCCTACAGCGCGTTACACATGAGTACACAACCAAACACAATAAAAAGAAAAGTACAAAACACACACAATGAAATGTTAGAGGATAACACTGAGAAATAAACATAAAATTTCAAATAGAAAGTAAACACTATTAAGTAAACATATAATTGTTACGTGACGGAAATAGCACGTATAATGAAAAAGGAAAAAAAATAAAATAGAGTTCAATTAACCACACTTAAACACTATATGACGCATTAAGAAATTGTAAAAAGAAAATAACAATAAAATGAAATAATGCGTCTGAAAAGAGAGTGAAATGTTCTTATAAATACACTTTGGGCTTCTAAGTTATGAGAATCACTGTAATACTCTGAGCATTCACTGATACAAAATATGTAAAAATTACCGGAAGTTCAATATAAAATTTAAGTCTCACACGCAAGCAAAGTGATTGAAAACCTCATAAAATACAATATCAAAAGAAACACACATTAAAACCAAATGCAATCTTCAGTTGGGCAATAATTGAGCAAGCGTAAACGGAAAATGGATAAGAAAGAATTAGTGAGTTCAATAAGAAAAACACAGGTGCGAGTAACACAAAGTAAAATACTAGTTAAAAACCACGTTGTGTGTCAATTTATGCTCTGCACGCTGCACAAGCTGAATTATACGTGAAAAAACAAACGAAGTTGGGCGACCAATTTATGAGATGCCCGCTACACGAGTTCAATTATTCGTGAATAGAAAACCACGTTGGGTGTCCAATTTATGATCTGAGTCTACACAAGCTCAATTATTCGTATAAAAACAACCACGTTGGGCGTCCAATTTATGATCTGAGTCTACACAAGCTCAATTATTCGTATAAAAACAACCACGTTGGGCGTCCAATTTATGTGATGGAACTACTCACAAAATGGAGGCGCCGACACACTTATGGTGTGACAGTCGTCCCAAGTCGCAGGAGGGGACACGCGCTGAATTTATTTAATAAGGGCGCCAAGCGCATGCCCACTTACCTGCTTAATGTCGCCGGCGTTGAGCGTCTCAGGGGTGAGCGCCCTGGGTCGAAGGGTTGCATTTGGTGGTTTCTTAAGATTTAGAATAATAACACTTTGCTATGGTATTAATTGGTTCACCCGACCAAATGGCGGGGACTAATTTATTCAAAAAATTAAACGAAGAGAAACTGTTCAGGTTGATGCTGGGTTATTGTCACTTTAGTAGCCGATTAATGAATGATGGTGATGACAACTTACAATCTGTGATGTTAGATGGTAATGTCACCGCGACTGGATTGCTCGCCGAGCGACGGAGAAGTGTAGTCGGACCCTCAGGAGGCGACGCCGGAACGTTGCAAGGTTGGCCTCCGATTGCCTCCGGGGTGATGACTCCGGCGCACGGGACGTCGGCGGTGGATGACCGGGCAGTGGTGACGTGATGCTCGCGCGCGTCTCAGGCCGTCACACGACACCTGGACCGCGTATGACGCTCGAAGCCAAACTTTGGCTATTCGGAATTAATTCCGTGAAGACCGGGCAAGTTTCGCAGTGGTCGGCTCAGTGTGTGCCTTACCCACTGCTGCTGTTCCCTTTCTACCGCAGGTTTCATTAACTGACTAATATTCGGTGGTTTTCTTAACTACCACTGTTAATCTACTCAAAACTTTACTTGTTGGTTTCTATCTCCACACGACTTCTCCTGCACGACCGTCCTCTCTAGCGTCTGTCGCCCGTCCTCTCTCTCTCGCCTCGCTCGCCCGTCTGTCCCTTTCGTTTTCTCGAAAAAATCTCAAAGTGCTCACGTGCTTCCTGCCTAGTGATTTTATTGGTCGGATTTGAACTTCTCGAACCTTCTATTTCATCAACGGTGCCTTCTGGTTGTTCATTGGCCGGCATTGTTAGGCCGGAGGAGCGCGCACGTGTCCCTTCTGCTTTGGCATGTGATGATTTTATAGGCTTTTAGAGGATTATTGAGCCGGGTGCGATCGCCAAGTCGCTAAAATGGTTGTTCCGGCTGTCGATCATCCAGTATTGTTGGACAAAGGGTAAGATTTATTGTTAGGGGCTTCTGGAGAACTTGGGCCGTTGGGCGGAACTAAATCGGGTCGCGGTGGACGCGTGGCCCTTTCCAACTTCCGGTAATTTGGCGTGACGCGGGGGTGAGAGGGTGCGATGGTCACCCGACGCATCGCGGTATTGTCAGTAAAAGGGTATAATTGATAGTTGAAAGTTTATGGGGGGCTTGAGCGGCTGGGCATATCTAATTCGGGGCGCGTAGTTCTTTCCTGCCGTCCGGTAATTTGGCGTGACGCAAGGGTGGAGGACTGCGATGGTCCCCGACACATCGCAATATTACGGAAAAAAATGAACTAAAGAAACTTTTAAGATAAAATTTCTAAGTCAATGAACACAAAATAAAATAACGATAAAGTATTTTTTACCTAAAGTATAGTGGAGAGTTAAATATTATAAATGCACAAACGTTTTATAGTAAAGGATGTGTATACAATTTGGGGAGAAAATTTCTCCTGATACACATTGATCGGTAATACGAAGTTTGTAAATAACGAATGTTATGCATGCTCTGAATTTGCCCTTTTTAAACTTAATGGTTCGAATTGTGGATAGCTTAATGAGAGATTTAGGGCAATTTTCTCAACAAAAGAAAGTTCCGTACATTTCTTCTGAAAGGAATGGCGCTCCTCAGTTGATTGCTTGATTAAATCTTGATTCTGGGCGCGTCAACTGTTAAGGTCATTAGTCCTGTATGAGTAGAGACATCAACAATAATTAACAAAAACAATAATTTTCTGAAAAATCTCTCAAAATTATTTCTTTAAATTTTATCCACGGATAGAACAATGGTCATTTAAAAGAATGGAATACTTCTTTTTTTAACTCTCTTAAGTTCTGAAAATTGCAAAAAACAATGTGCTGATGTAGCCCTCTTTAGTTTTAATAAGTAGTAGACCAAGAATTGGAGCCTGACTGCTTCCTGGTGACTTCATCCTCTGTCTCGCAAGCCATTCACCTTTCTTTAGGCTATAGCCGACCTAAGTGTAGTGCTTTTTATATACCTGAAAGTGGCTGTGTTCTCTCCACACAAAAACGTGATATCTACCACTGATCTAAACGTCAGCTTGCGTGGTATTTCCCTACAAGTACCTCCACCCCGCCAGCATGACACCACCCCAACAGAATCTAATTCTAAGCTCTCGACTGGTCTCCCGAAACGTGTGGTAGTGTGGTGCATATAAGTGTAAAAGTGTAAGCGGAAAGGGGTTGACAAATATAAGGACGGAATGATCGTGGCCCGTGTGTAGGTGCTTGCAACTCCTCCGGCATTCGCCTGGTTTTAATAAGAGAAATCATAGGAATCTACCGATTACAGCAGAATTATTTTCCAGAGAGTGACTAAATTCAAACTAGATTTCAGTTAGAATCGAAAATCCGTCAACGTTGGAATTGGAACCCCAGGACCTGCCGGTCAGAGGCAATGCACCGTTATTGCAGTGAGACATCTTGGCCGGTCAAAATCACTACTGCTAGCATACGAGCGACGCCCATCATCTAGATAAACTCGTTATATGAAATTTGTTCTTCTGTGTTTTGGGCCTAGAAGCGAGAATACATATACAGAAATGATTCTGTGAAGAAATTTTTTTTTTCATTCATCTTGAGTGCCTTCCGGTCATATCTTGTTTGCAGGCATGGGCCTTTTTCAATGGTGCAGCCTCATAGTCCCATGGTGGCCGGGGTCTTCCACAGGCGGGGGACTTCCCTGATATTGAAAACTCATGAGTTACTACTGTACAAAGATGGCTCAGTGCATCAACTGATGTCACTGCAATCCCTCCGACCGGGAGGCCCTAAGGTTTGAGACCCGACGGGGGCAGAATTTTCGACACTAGCTTGTCAGCTAGGTCCAGTTCTGTCGGTGCATGGAGAAGAATTCTAGCGGCCGGCTGCTCTGATCGGAAGTTTTCCGTGGTTTCTCCGATCAAAATCAAGCGAATGCCGTACCCTTATAAACGGGCCATGGACCGCGCGCTATCCTTCCTCTTACGTGTTCTATCTACAACCCTTATACTCACATGTACTACACTACCCCACATATCGGGAGAACGATCGGGAGCTTTGAGTTTCTCCCGGTTAGGGTGGTGGCACGCAGGTGAGAGATGCCTGATTGGGTTCGACCCCGTATTTCAGCACCCAGCGGGGGAAGATAACCGCCACCTCCCGCGATAAAAAAATGCACTATTCTTGTTGCACAAATAACCTTAGAAGTTGACGCGCCCGGAATCACCAATTAATCAGTCCACTTAGCTCTATAGTTATTGTCGCTTCTGGACTCTAACACTAGTACCTCCCGTTAAAAGGCAACAGTTATTGCAGTGAGCCAACTCAACCGGTCAAAGTCGCTTGATTGATTGATTGGTCCGTGGCCCGTTTGTTAGGGTACTGCTCCGATATGCACATCGGGTTCATCGGAGAAACCACGGAAAACTACCGATGAGAGCAGCTGACCTCTAGAATTCTCCTCCAGACAGCGACTGAATTCGACCTTCCTGACAAGGTAGACTCGAACCTAGGATCTCCCGGTCGGAGGGACTGCAGTGACATCAGTTGATGCACTGCGCCCGGTACATGTTCATCAGTTGATGCACTCCCGGTCCAAGTCGCCCACGCTAGCTTACGATCTGTGCGGATGATCTAGATAAACCCACGAGTTACGTCTGTTCCAAAGAGTGTCTCAGTCCGCCGGCGGTCGCCGTGCTAGCTGCGCTGCGCTGTAGCGTGGCCTCGGGGGGGGGGGGCGTGGTCGCCCACGCGTCACCGGTAGCTCCGTCCAGGCGCTGCGTCGCCCTTCGCGATCCCCTTCGCACGTCACCGCTCGTCCGGGGACGTGACAGCGGGAACAATGTGTGCACTGCCACGCGCGCCGCACTCGCTGCGGAGCGGAACGGGAGCCTTTGTTTCGCCGCACGGAACGGAAAACCGATCGGATGTTTGGTAAATCTGTTGTTGTTTTTTTGCTTTTGGAAGCGTTCTTCCGCTCTTTAATAGTGCTTTGAATATTTCTAAAAATCAGCGACGAATAAGACTTGATGTAGCATTTGGAAGAGATGTATCACCACCGATAGTGCAAGGATAAAGGTAATGCCTAACGGCTCGAGCGATGTAGGTTCTGAAGGTTCCGATCTAGGTTCTAGAGAGGTTCCGAATGTGATCTCAACAAGGTGCCAATAAACGAAATAAAATATTAACTTGGTGGACCATAATAAAATAGCGTGTTCCCTTACAACACCTCGACAAAATAGCCTATTCTCTCTTAAAGCAGAAATTAAAATATAATAAACTTGGTAACAACACATCCTGTGAATAAAAATAAGCATTAGCCCGTTCCAACAACAAACATTTCGTCTCTCACCACCTAAATTCTTTCTCTGTCTCTCTTTGATACATACGGGGAAGAGAAGGAGTTTTATTTCAATTTTGTTAAAAACAACTTTAGTTTTAAAAAACAAACGGGCACAACTTAGTGATCGGCAGACTCAGAAAAGTGACCATAGTTTGTAAGGAATGTTCGGGGGAAACCAACAATGCCTTCTTTCATGGCTCGTTTCATGGCTGCTGTCATTAGTCCTGTAAGTGTTGTAAATGTGTTATCTTGGGTAAGTGGCGGTGATTTTTCGCCGCTGTGTGGTGATATTTGGTGCCGACCTGCTCGTCTGCTTGTAGGGTTTTCCCCAATCAGATCCCACCCACCAGCGAGGCACCGTCTCAGCCATACCGCGACAAGTTCTAAGCTCTTGACTGGTCTTCCGACATGCATGGTACTGTAGTGCATGTATGTGCAAGTGTACCAGTAAGGGGTGCTGCTAAGACAAGGAAGAAGAAGGAGAGATCGGAATCGGTCCGTAGCTCCTCTGTTATCGTACTGCTCCGGCATTCGCCTGGTGTAGATCGGAGAAACCACGGAAAGGTACCGATCAGACCGCAACTGAACTCGACCTAGCTATGCAGCTAATGTCGAAAATCCTGTCACCGTCGAGACTCGATCCCTAAGATCTTCCGATCAGAGGCACTACGTTGACACCAGATCTCTTAAGTCACCTAAGCGGGTTACGGGAACGGAGAATATATGGGCTAAAGTAAAATAACTTTCTGCTGGCTTGATGAATTCATTGCTCGTGCTATTTGTTCCCACATCTTTTTAATAACCCTTCTTGGGAAGACAATATTTGTGCTTTTTTGCCAAATTACTCACCTAGAACGCACCTAATTAGTTTGAGCAGTTCCTCTCGATCGCCCGGGTCAATGGTCGACTAGTCAGTCAGACGGTGGCGTTCGAATACAAAAGTCGACTGCTCTGATTAGGTTTCCGTGGTTACACCACGTAGATCATATGTCGAAATACAATAGTTTAATAATTTGTACAATGAAATTGGAATTTTTATATTTCATTTCATATTTATATTTTATATCTGGTTACATTTTGAATTGTATAAGTGTTATCTAACCCAAAAAATGCAATCATGCTTTGATTGATATCTGTATGATTGTACAATACCAGGAAACTGTGAATAAAGAGAATAATAATAATAATAATAATAATAATAATAACCGTGAATACGATGCAAATAACCATGAAAGGTGGCTCTGCGCAAGAACAGATGTTGTAGGTGTGAGTCCTGACGGTAGCAGGATTTTCGACACTGGTTAGATAGCTAGGACGAATTCAGTCGCTGTATAGCAGAGAATTCTAGCAGCCGATACCTCTGATCGGTAGTTTTCCGTGATTTCTCCGATCAACACAAGGGAAATGCCGGAGAAGTACCCTAAAGAACAGGCCACGGACCGCGTGCGATCTTTCCTCTCTCTTCCTTGTCCTATCTTTACTCCTTACTTACACACACATATACTACACGACCACACATGGCGAGAGTCCAGTCAGGAGTTTTGGACTTGTCCTAACGGTGGTGGTGTCCCGCTGGTAGGAGATGCCTGATTCGACACAACCCCGCAAGGAGTCAGAAGGTGGGCGTCGTGTCTCTCTCTCCACCGGGGGAAGATCACTATCATCTCAAGAAGGAACAAATGCACTACACTTACGGGAATAATGACCTTAATAATTGTCATGACCGGAATCATCAAACAATAGCGCAAATATCGTATGAAAGTTCAAAATAAAGTAAAGGACAGGAAATTCCTGTTTCGAGTTCTGACAACAGGTTTTTGCCTACAGATAAAAAATGGGCGTTTATCCACTACTTCGATGAAAATTGCACGGCTCATCTGCTGATTAGTTCGAATACTGGCCACTCAGAGCACAGATTCCATCCCGTACAAAGTGGCCTAGATTTTTGAAGGGTCGAAAATCCCCACTTATATCGTGTATTATGCTTTTAAGCAATTCTGGCTAAATGTCTGCCAAAATTAAATACTTTTGACAATTCAAAGAGCGTAAATAGGAGCTCCGAGCGTTGTTAGCTCGGAGCATCTAGTGCGCCATCTAAAAGATTCCCAGCAATTTTTTACCATATCGAGGGAGATCCAAGCATCAATCTCTAAGTGCCCGGGTATTACAAGCAAAAAAATATAATTCCAGGATGATAATTCAGGTCTCATCTCCGATCCTTATTTCCTCCCTCATGCTCTTTCCTCAAGACCAAGAAAACTCTACCGTTATTATTGGGATTCACAACATGTCTCATCATGTTCTACGCTCGACGTTTTCTCATTTTTCTGCGACGTGTCGCCTTACTCGACGCGCTGCCATAGGGAAGGAAATCGCACCTGCAACATCATACTGGTGCAATGGCAATTTAAAACGTGTTCCTAGTTATAAAATGTACCATCAATGTATTTTAAGATTGGTAAAATAATAGACATTTTGTGTTTTTTCATTACATTTTTATCAGTGGTGGAATTACAAAACCGGAAAACATCTTTGTACAGAGGAAATACTTTCATAACGTTGAATACATGATGAAATATAATATTGTATACATATAATGTTGTATTCGTGACTCTCACTGACGATGTGGGCATTCGGTGACGAATTATTTTGGGTAGATAAAGTACGGCACAGTTACTTGCTTTGGGAGATAAAGTTGCCCTGTAACGCAGCAACAAAAAATTCCAGAACCATCTGAAAAGAGACGTTTTAACTGTCAAACAGCTTTTAAACTCTGTACATTAAGTAGAAAAATGATCCAATAAACCGACAACATCATCTCACTCTCCTCTCTTATTCCCAGTGAGATTTTCCTAATTCTCACGACCTGCACCGGTTTCTGGTCGATCGGAAAGCTGATTCTGCCACAAAAAGACGGTGATGTTTTGGTTCTCGCAGAACCGAGCAGTTTCTTTCATTTACGTCTAAAAAACGAAAGATTTTAATCTTTTTTATCGGAAGCTCCGTGTTAGAAATCAACGTTACAAAGTGTTGGTTCCAAAGTTATATGCACTTAGCAATGTGGGAAAGCAAACCGGTTTTTGCAAAGCCCGCCGACAATGGGAAGTAAATTCTCATAAGGTTGAGTGAACATTTTAAGCGTTTCATAAAACTGTGCAAGAATGTTTCACAGACTTAAGCCTTGGATACGAGGAAATGCTGCGTGTAGGATTCCCAAATTACGTCTTAATTGTCTCTGCAAACTTTGTTTCAATTTGCAAGTTACAGCTTCGTTATTATGCTTCAGAGGAGTTTAATGCGGTCGGTTCCGGAATATCGTTCGTGCTGGCTGCAGACACAACCGGCAAAAACTCGGCCCTATCGTGCTGGTCTTGTCGCCTTCTTGATGGCAAATCGGAGTGAAAATGGCCCGTATGATATACGACTGCGTTGTAAATGAGAAGATTCGTAATTACGTGCTCTTGATGGTATCCGCCAGAGTGGTCTGCTACCAACGGTACTTTTGCTCAGTTGGACGTCGACACCTGCCTTGCCAACTGCAAGGTAAGGCTGGCTTATTTGAGGATTGACCAAACCTCTCCTTATTGCCTGGAGGTGCTAACCGCATGATTGTCGAATCTTATCTGCAAAACTTGTTACCAAATTACATTTTGTTGTCGAGCTTTGAAGGTGACCAATTTTGTTGCCTTAAGATTTATGATAGAGTCCACTGGATACAATTAATAGAATACAGTTAATTAAAATTTATTCATTACTGACTCTTTGAAACAAATATTGAACAAACCTTGTGAAATCTATGAGTACTTAAAATACGACGTCCAATTAATAGGACATGGACATTCAAATTAAAAAACTCTCACATATACATTGGTACTTGTCGCTGTACCGTAAATATAATACCGGTACTTGTATCTGAACCGTAAATATGCCCTTGCAAAGCGCCTGAGGCAATCGCTAGGTCATATTTGGCAGTATCTACTTTCTAAATTTGTAATTTCCACTACACAGTCATAAGGGTACAAAACCTCAGATCTGACTAAAAAACTAAGCATTCTAGACCAATGCTAGCACATGAGTTATTGAACACCCCTCACATCCTACTTACACACAACTTCTGGACACAACACTCATTGTGGTGGTCGTTCGGATTTTTATGTTACTTTTCCATCAGATATGTTATCTAGATATCGATACGTATATAGAATAACAATTTGTAGTTCATTTGATAGAATGTAACATTTGAAGTGCAATGAGTAATTCTTTGATCGTCAAGGCATTCTCGTCAACTCTACATGTCAGAATGACGACATAGGAGCAATCCTCAGACTTTTATCAACGATGCATTACTATCACCGTATCTCATCGAAAGTTGTGTTTCCTTAGTGTTATGGGGCAGATAAGCTTGGTCTTTTTTATTGAGAATTGTCCTCCCTATTCGATTATATTATTCTTTCCTCATTTTTACAAAATAGTTATGTTCTTTGGCGTATGTTCTTTCTAATAAATCCGCATTTTTATTCTGTACTAATTGATAGCGCCCCCTTTCAGTTTAGTTTGTCGCCAGAGCATTATCAAATAAAATTCAATTGTTTGGATGAAGTGACTCGTTCAACATGGTCGCAGACAATCTTATTTCATTAGTTTATGAACAAGAAGGCCTATGGGAGACCTCTGATTCAAATGGCCCCAACAGGAACATCAGCGGGAAATAATAGCAGAAAATTTCAAAAGAATGGATGAAAAGTGTTGCTCTTATTTTGAGCAAAACATGGGCTTGACCTCACTAATGCAATAGAAATACGAAGTTTCTTGTACAAGTATCTCTACCCGTAATAAATGAAATAAAACCTGTCCCATATCAAACGAAGATCTGAGCGACCAGTAACCTCTGTAACTTTTTAGCTTCAATTAGTTTTGCTATTAGCTATTAACCTTAAAGAGGAAAGGAAGCAGTTACATTTCCGGGCCCCCTTTTCTTTAAGCTCTTTAATTTACTTACGGCATATTTGACTGTTAAATAAATAAATAAAACATACATACACATTAAAATGAAAATTTGAATGATATGTTTAATACAACAGAAAATGCAATTGATTTCATGTTGAAACATTTGCACTGTAGCCAGAAGGCTTAGAGAGCCTCTTTCCCAAACCTACCCTTTTGCTTATATGTGCTGTGAATAATTTTCCAGATTGTAAGGTTAAACAGAAGGGAAAATCAGGAATTGAATATATTTACGGAAATCAAATGTCTTACTATACGTGAGGCTATCTCTTTCACAATTTTCCGGAGGGAGGCACTCCTTTCCACCATCCCCCAGTGTGCACGCTTATACGTGTTGCATGTTTGTAGATTAATGGCAGGTGTACTCGAAATATGTGTCTACACTCTTTCGTCTGAATCAATCGATTGCTCGCGACTTTTCTTCGGGCTAACAAGAATCGACCAATAACGCATCCCAACGGGCGGTTTTGTATTTCTGTCCACATCTCTCCTACTAGAAGTCAAAAGTATTTAAAATGTTGATGCAATGTGTTTTCAATTTTTCCGCATCTTCTGGTGAAGTAGCCTAATAATTCGAGCAGCCACCAAACTACATGTGAAGCATTGAAATAAATAAATGAAATATTCAAATTAGTTTCACTTATTTTAAATCAATGAGTTCTAGAGTATTAAACATGAGAAACTTTAGTCTATAGGATAGCTGAAATAACAAAATGTCAGTTAAGAAGACGCGACACTAAAAAATGTTCATTAAATAAATGAACTTTTTCATCCTGAAATGATTTATCCTCAACTCATTTCGAAGCTGAAGACAAAGTGTTTTACCCTGTGTATCGGTTGTCTTGGTAACTATTTCACAAACTTTGACCAACTGGATTCAGAAATGACTATTTTCTGCGGTCATTTCTTCATTTAACTCAAAATTGGCGATTTTGGAATTGTGACATTTTCTTGTGCACTGTCAATACACTCTAAGCCAATAGTGTCAAGGTCTCCTACTGGAAGCAGTGGTACGCCTCGCGGCACCATGCCACGCCACGAGCTTCTCTGCGCCACTAGCGTCGGGAGAGGAAACTATTAGTAACCCCGCCGTTTTACAATAGTGATGACGTCTCTTGCGGCGGGGTGATGAACTGCGTGAAGAGGCGATTTCGTCGTGGCACTCGTGCCAAGGACACCCGCTCGTGGCATCGAACTTGACAATACTACTCGAAGCAGAAATTCACGCACATTAGCGGGCGTTCCGGGGGACGTCGGAATTGAAACTTAGTGAAAAAGTGGCAAAGCCTTGGTCGCGAGCGCCCGACCGCTAGAGCGCCGCTTCCTCGTGGCTTTCGGAAGCGGAGCGCGTCGCGTCGTCCGAATCAATTTGGAGGCGGCCTTCCAACCGACCTCACCGCAGACGCCCGTTCAGCAATTGCTCGCCCACCAAAGGCCTTCGAATAGTTGTATCCGGGCGAGCAGTGGGAGGGGAGAGGTAGAGGAAAAAGAGGATGGGCGAAGGGGGAGAGGAGACACGTGTGGACCGCTCAAGGGTGGAAAATTAAGAGTCACATCAACAAAGAGCAATGGACAAGTAGATATGACAATGATACTATTAATTACTAGTCGCCGACGCTGTTAAAACTAAATACTATATTATTGTGTTGAAAATTTCTTTCATGCGTAGCTTTGTTCAAATCTATTCTTAGAGTAACTGGCATTGGACGTACCAATGAATAGTAGTAGCTGTTATTGTTATATTCCCATTCAAAAATTCCGAACACTCAATGGCCTTGTGTATTAACTCCAAACGGCATGTTAACTGGTAAAACAATGCAAAGGAAAAATGTCACTTAGCCTCGTTGACCTCTCAGCCCCACGTATAATGTAAAAACGAGGCAAGACACCATACAATACACCTTAGCGACCAAATATTGACACCATAACTACACGTTAGTGTGGGCTGAAACTATGTATTCCTGGTTGTAAGCGCACCACAAAAACACGAAAAAAATATAATTCAAGTACACCATAGGAGCATAGAACGAAATGCAATTCTGATTCAATATTGCGTTGTTATGGTGAGTGTAAACTGTTGCAAAGACGTCGGGAGAAATAATATATCTGCGTTTTCCACGTACATGTAAAACATAAATGTACAAAATATACGTTGAAAAAGTATAAAGTAGAAATTATAAAGTTTTCATTATTTATTAATGTCTAAAAAATTATGTGACATTAAGTCGAATGTTTCTAGTATTTGACTGAAGTGAATTCCTTATTAACTACGGGTTGGTATGGTGCATACTCTTTGGTATGGTGCACGTAAAGGGTTGCTGCGATACCAGGCAGACTGTTTACGTGATCTGCATTTGTTCACACGTTTGAAATCCGCTTGTTCTACACCAATCTATGTTTTATTTTAAAAATTTGAAGTAGGTCCCTGCTACAGGTAAAATTTGTCGTTGCCAGTACGATTACATTGGTATTTACTGGCCTTCAAAGTAATGCTAGACAACTGTACAAATAAAGATTCTTTTAAAAAATAAAAAGATTCTTTTTTATTTGTACAGTTGTTTAGCATTACTTTGAAGTCCAATAAATGCCAATGTAAACGAAATGTAAAGGATGCACTTTACCTAGAGCAAGAACCCACTTCAAAGTTTTAAAATAAAACATAGAATGGTGTAGAACAAGCGGATTTCAAATGTGTGAACAAATGCAGATCACAGAAACGGGCACCGTCAACTTCTGATTTACCAGAGATTCTGCTTTCATCGTGACCGTATTCACGATGACTCTAAGAAGAGTTCGAAGCAACATCAACTTAGCAAGAGCCCAGGTATTTATTTGTTACTTTATTTAATTTTTACTTTCTTGCTACAGAGTAGAGATAAAGTTATGTAATTCTTTGCGAAAAATTTTCGGCAGAAAAACTCTTATTTCAGGGATACTTTACATCAAGGCCCTAGGACATTTTCCAAATTTTCAAATATATCTTCATCGTTTTGATTAAATTTTGTTGTTTGATAGTGTGAACGACGCTTAAGAGAATGGCCTAGGTCTCACTCTGATTTTTCGAAAATTGCAAAAATGTTCGAATCAATTTTTCCGGCGTCTTTCCACAATTACAATTATAACAAAATATATATATTTTTCCTAAATGAAATCTGTTCCTTAAAAATAGGTTTTTAAATAAGGTCACGTACAAGTTTTCGAAAATTTGAGTAGTCTGAGCGTAATTTTGCGTCAAAGTATAGGCGAGAAAGTACATGCTGTTTTAATAGCACTAGTTTGAATTTAAATGATGTAAAAATAGTGAGGTATAGGTATGCATAACGTATGGGGTAGAGATAGATTACCATTTTCTACAATTTGTACTCTTTCTACAATTTGTACACTCAAGTTGAATGAACTGGAGAGGTGGTTCAGGGCATCAGTTGACAACCTTGTTTGAACAATGGATACAGCCTAAAAGGCTGTTCCTCATAGCGAGTAAAGACACGTTAATCGGAGGATAAATATGACTGGGCCTCGGAGAATAACGTGCAGCGTAATACGAGATGACCGATATTCTCATTAAAATTATAATAGTAACAGTAAAAACAATAATTCCCCTCGTAAGGCTCATGGACAGCGCACTAGCTTTCCGGGGTGTGGTCCCTGGTTAGATTCTCGGTCGGGGCAAAAATAGAGCTATTCCATCACAATCGTCTGTTTCTCTAGCTGTGTGACGAAAGAAAAAGGTCAGGCAGGCCGAGTGTATTACATACGGTGAAAAGAATAAGTCATACTCAACACGTGTTTTCCTTAACCCCAGGCGTGTATAAAAACATGAGAAACGGGCTCTTACCTGGGAATATCGCTTAGCTGTCAATCTTCGGATTCATCCGACCTTAAAATGACAAGTACATAAACAATAATAGAAAGTAAAGCACAAGCAACAATGAGATATCAAAGAATAATAATGAATATAATAATAGAAATTAATATAAACAATAATTATCAATTAGATATTGACGTTGTTTGTATACAATATTCGGATAGTGTGAACATGCAGTGAACTACTTTACAGCGACTTTTTTGTATTTTTTCTGTTATTATTTCCACCAGGATATTTTTATCTATTCCCCTACTATTCCCCTTGAAAAATGTTTTCGACTGAGAAATTGTCAAGACTAATGTGAAAAATGTATAAATACCTACGTAATATGTTTTAACGGGACAATAAGAAAGCAACGAATGAATGACTTATTACCGGACCTACAAGTGAAAGAAAATGTTGGAGGACGGGTAGTCAAACGTGTGTTTTAGTAAGAGGATAAAAGAGAGGCTGATCGGTTGTGAAGAAGTATGTGTGTGTGAATAATATTTTGTGAATAAAGGGATCATTATTGGTTGTTGGGGCTGATAATGTGTTGTAAGAGTTTGGTACTGTGGGTGGCTCATTGAATGTGTTTGGTGGATTTTGTAACAAGTAGTGAATTGTGGATGAATAGTGAATTGTGAATATGTGGTACATTGTTAGAGGATAGAGTGTCGTGGATTTTGGGTCGTTGACTGCTTGTCCAGTTGTGGGGAGCGTGTCTCAGATGAACGAATGTTGTTTGGTAGGTAAGGAGCTGAATGTGCAGATGAGGAATTAGGTGGACTGCTGCGTAGATGAACATACAGTTGAGCTGGCGGGCGATTAAACGGGCGAACACAAGGCAAGACGAACGGCGGACGGACGGGCACTGATGCGCGAGTACTGTGGTGGATGGCGAGGCGGGCAGCAGTAGGCGGGTGGGCGAGAAGTACCCGGTGGCAGGAAGTGCTGATCTGGTTCCTTCAATTGGGTAGGCGGTCTCCGAACGGCTCTTGTACGTGCGGTTGGGTAATTGGGGCTCGACGCTTGCGATGGAAGGCGACGGCGGTGGCGGCAATGACGGAGGCGAGGGAGGTAGGAGTGGAGGTGGTGACGGCGGTGGTGGCTGGTGAAGAAGGCGGATGGCGGCCTTGTCGGAGCCGGTGGCGGTGGGAGTGGCGGCGGCGGTGGTGGTGGCGGCGGCGGTGGTGGTGGTGGTAGTGGTAGTGGTGGTGGTGGTGGTAGTGATGGTGTAAGTGGTGGTGGTCGTGGTGGTGGTCGTGGTGATGGTCGTGGTGGTGGTCGTGGTGATGGTCGTGGTGATGGTCGTGGTGGTGGTCGTGGTGGTGGTCGTGGTGGTGGTCGTGGTGGTGGTCGTGGTGGTGGTCGTGGTGGTGGTCGTGGTGGTGGTCGTGGTGGTGGTCGTGGTGGTGGTCGTGGTGGTGGTCGTGGTGGTGGTCGTGGTGGTGGTCGTGGTGGTGGTCGTGGTGGTGGTCGTGGTGGTGGTCGTGGTGGTGGTCGTGGTGGTGGTCGTGGTGGTGGTCGTGGTGGTGGTCGTGGTGGTGGTCGTGGTGGTGGTCGTGGTGGTGGTCGTGGTGGTGGTCGTGGTGGTGGTCGTGGTGGTGGTCGTGGTGGTGGTCGTGGTGGTGGTCGTGGTGGTGGTCGTGGTGGTGGTAGTAGTGGTAGTGGTAGTGGTGGTGGTAGTGGTAGTGGTAGTGGTGGTGGTGGTGTCGGAGGTCGCGGTGGCGGCAGCAATGGACAGAGGCAGCGGTGGCGGAGGACAAAGGCGGTGGCGTCGTTGTCGGAGGCAATGGCGGGGGCGGGAGTAGTCGGTGTCATAGACCCGGAACCAGCAAGAAAATTCACGTATGATAAGCTCAAAGCTAAAACTTGTTGAGAGGTGAGCCAATGTTATGAGAAGCAGGGAAACACAAATATGGCGGCCTGTAGGTGTCGGTGTTGCCCTGCACAATTTTTTTGTGTGTGTGTCATTTTTTTAATGCCCTCTTGTATTACGAGCTCAAAGCTATTTTTTTGTTCAATGGTAGAATATTATTTTTCATTGCTGATTATGACAACGCCATACCTTTTCGGCGTCCTCTAAGTTGCTACCAAACTGATTCAAATATGTTCAATTTGTCACTAGGACATGTATAATAGGTACACACCCGAGACAAATATTAAATATTTTTATTGGTTTCAATGAAAGAGAGAGTTTGGGCTCCTCCGGTGCACCGATTTTTGCTCGTTCTGCGTAGCACCAGTTTGCATCATGGGCCACGTGACCACAATGACAGCACCTCGTTTGAAAAAGACCAGACCTTGGCCGCTACGTTGCATGGAGAGCGAGAAGTGTTGAAAAATATTTTGAAAGTGGCATAAAGTAGCAATTTTTCACGGTAACCAACCCAAAATAACACGATCAAGATGTAATTGGAATAAAAGATGCAATATTTTAAAAAAAATACTTATCTGTATCTGTTTCAATGACTTGTATTTGTGATAATTTGGCATTTAAAATTTCCTTTAACATTATGACCCAAAATAGTGCCTGAAGCTCATTGACTGAAACGATGCGCATCAGCACACACATCTCTTTCCTCCATGGATATTCTGTAACACCTATAAGATTAACACCTATAACACCTATAAGATTTGCAGTTCATAAGTCGTGATTGAACCTGTGTTAAAATATTGTATCACGTTAAAATATTGTGTCACGCAAAATTCTATCACGTTTCAGCGCGAACTTCAATTTTTTAAACTGATAAATTGCTTTTAATTAATTTTCATTATAGTCCACATTGTCAAAAAATTTGAAAACATATATGCTATAGAATGTTATGTGACACACTCTGGAGGGAAAAAGCTGTGACAGGACTCTAATGTTATCACGTCGAAAATCAATTTCCAATATTTATTTCTTTTTTTATATTCGAATTTGTCGCCAAAATTGGTTGATAAAAATACCTTCAAATTCAGCTATTTTTCTCCGTCTCTGCAATTTTTTTCAGCCTGATACATGCAATAGAAGCTGAGAAAAATAAAACATGAAAAATAGTTTTTCATTGCATCTCTGCAACAGATTGCCCTAGAAGGCTGATTTCTTTTGGAATCTACGATATTTTTCATTCTCTTTCACACGAGTATCGCGATTATCGATTTGGTTTGGGAGTACTATTCACCTCTTAATCTGGATATACCCTTTGATAATTATAACACCTTTTCATACAGCTAAATCATGTCACAACAATGAGACGTAATTCACAGAAATTCGCGACCGCGACACAGAATCCCATTGTTGCATTCCAAACTGATATTCCCTGAAGGCTAGAAATTTTTATTTCACATAGTAGTTCAAATAGGTTTTAAATAATGTCTAAAGGATTAATTTGTAATCGTATTACAAATGCTTCAACGTAAGAAACTAATATGAAATAATATGATATAGCATTCTAACTTACGTAGAATCCAAATGCCTCAAAATACTTCTAATATTACCGTCACGAAGCGCAGAAAATTTGGAGCGGGAGACTCTTTTGTAGCCAAGTCACACAAAAAATAGTTATATTTTCAAGAAATTCAACATATCCTTATTCGAAAATCTGTTCCTTATGAATATATTTCGTTAAGAAAAAAATTGTATATTCACATTTGTAATTGGAAGGAAGACACCGAATTTTTTTTAATTATTAAAAATTTTATTCAAATCACTCATTTAAACGAACATGAGATCTGCATCATTCTCTTAAGCGGAATTTACGCTATTGAAGATCTAAATTGAATCAAAAATATGGGTGCCGTTTTTAAGAAAAAATGATTTAAAGAAAATACAATTTGCCTACGTTTGCCCCGAAATTTCACAAAAATTACTCGTGTTTTTTGAAAAATTGAACATCTTATTATTTTTAAGTCTATTTTGATGCACATATTTCATTAAGAAAAATTTTTATCGATTCGTAATTGTAATTGTAGGAAGAGGCAGAAAAAGTTTTGAATTTTTTTTCAATTTTCGTAAAATCCGGCTTTTCAACGAACATGAGACCTGCGACATTCTCTTGAACGTCCTTCATACTATCCAATAACAAAGTTTTAATAAAACCTTGGAGCCATTTGTTTCAAAATTTTGAAAAGTTCCTAGGAGACTTCATGTAAAGTACTCCCAAACTTAAAATATCGGTTTCAAATTCAAGAGGCCGTGACGTCAGCCAGATCGATTTGCGAATATCGATTTTGGAGAAAATGGACTGAACGGTTTAGCGGCCCCCGTTCTTCACAGACGGACGGACAGACGTTTCGCCGTCAATCGATTTTTCAGTATCAAAGACCCACAAAATATGGATTCTGGCTCCACCACGTGTTAGAGGATTTTTTTTTTCAAATTTAGCATCTGGATTTATCTACTTTTTCGTTGCCAGTCCCCTGTTATAAGTTTCTCTGCCAAAAATTAGCCTTTTTTTTGCGCAGCCTTACATAAATTTCTGTCTACCGTGGTAGCGGTACTGAGAAAGTAAAAATACGAGTACTTTGTTGGTGGTTTCTCTTACGTTTTCCCTCTCTTCTTGAGACTTCTGGGACTGGCAAAGTTCCCTGGACTGCAGCATTCGCGCCATAATCCTCCTCATGGGTGTCATGTTTCAGGCAACCGCATTCACATTGCCAGCGCTGCAGTCGCTGATCCCCTGCAACGAGGACAACGCACTTGCATTCTGCTCAGTTACACGACGGCGTTTGCCTCTGATTCAATTACGGCGTGCTCGCTTAGAACGGCGCTGCAATCAGTGTACGAGTTCGACGCTTCGCCAACTTCCTGCGATGACGCGCTGCGGTTCGACATTGTAACCGGTGGCGCCAGTTGCGATGTTGCACCACACAAAAAGCGAATTACTGTGAAACTAGAAAGAACTGAAAAAATATACATGGTACAGCAAATTACGTTACAGAAAATATAACAGCTAATGTTATTACAAGTTAATACAGATATAATTAGCATGTTATGTTATTATAGTTTATAAATATTGACAGCTGAATTATTACATCAAACCATATTACGAAATTTGCAAGGTGTCAAACACTATTAAGAAAAAAATATATATTTAAAATATAAAATTAAGTGAAAAGAACAGTGTAAGTGGTGCTACAGAATGGCACAGACGTAAATTCAAATAGTTAGTTTTATTTTCTCTGAGTCTGTTCTAGTAAGGATCTGAATCACGTCGATCAAGTAGTGGATCTAAGGCAAACGAAGTATCTCCGCACAAATCAATTAAATGAAGAATCTCCATTCAAATTGCTCAATTGGAGGTTCTACGAGCAACAAGATCATATCGATGATCTCAATAATGTCAATCAATTGGCTGCACTGCGCTGAAAGGTTGTGTGAAGGAGGGAAATTAAATCACTACAATTATTGGTGTGAATGAACGGACCGTGATGAAGAGCTAGATGAGGTTAAGAACAGATTTGAGACTACAAAAGCATGATGTTGGTTCTATTGGGATTTCAAGATCTCTTTAATAGGACCATTTCATGAATTAAATTATGGCCAACAGAATTCCAAAATGCGTCAAATATCGCAAATAAATGAAAGTTGTTATAATCAAAGAGGTTTTGTTAAGTACATATGCGGTGTATTGGACATTGGCATAGCTATCGATATATACAGCCTCCTGAGAGAGATGAGTCACAGTTTATGATTGACCATTGGGGAGAAGCTGTAAGAAAAATCGGATAGGCCGATCGGATAAACTTCGAGATACGAGGCCGTACACATACGAAGCTTTCGTACACCGCCTTGATTGGGATATTTTGTGGGTATAATTAAACACTATTGGTTTTAATTTCACGAGAGTTATCTTAATTTACTCTATTTATTCACAAGTGTGTCCGTCAAAGAGTATCTCAGTCAATACCTACAAGAGTGGACAATGCTTAATTTCCATTAATTTGATCCTAGCTCCATATGTAGAACAGCGAGTGACAGAAGCTGAAGAGTGTTATGTTCAAAAAAACAAGCAGACTTCGTGAAACAGGTTTTTATTTCACACTCACACAGTTTCTATACAACAAACGTATTGATCCGGTAACCCAAGAGAATATACCGTTAAACAAGCCAAGTTACCGATTATGCCGCGAGATGTCCCAAGATACTTGCACAGTCCACCAAAATAACAAAAGAGAATACCAAAATACTAGCCGGGTCGTAACACTATCACAATACTACATTCCTCACTCGGGCACTTCAACAATCTCTGAACTGTCTCGGCGGTGGCGGCGCCTGCTTATAACGTCCTCGGCGCCGCAGACTCGCTCCTGGGGTGAAGGCTCGCCAAGCGTTCGCTTGCTGCCGTATTGCAGGCGTCTTCCATGGTTCGCTGCCATTTCTAGTTGTCTCGCTCGCTGTCGTGCGCCGCCTGGTTGGCGCACTTTCGAACCGGGTGTTTACAGCCGCAACAAAGAGTATTATTTCCAGACGCATCAGATACTGAGCTCATTAGTCCCGTACGAGTTGTGGAAAATAAATCCCGAGAGGTTACAGTTTTTCTCCTTCCCTAGAAAGTAACATTTGTGTTGACCTAAACATTTGAACGTAGCCTGTTCAGAAGATGTAATTCGGAGTGGCACCATCAGTCTAGTCTATACTTCGGTTTTTCTTTCTTGGCGCGTGAGGTGTGTCATCAAAATGAAATATCTCACGGTATTTCGCGTCGTTCTCAGTTGTGCCGCTAGGAGTCGCATGATCGCGACTGTGTCGAGCAGTGCTGGCGATCGTGACTTCTAGCAGCACAACCAATAACGACGCAAAATACCGTGAGATATTTCATTTTGATGACACACCCCCACACGCCAAGACAGAAAACCCGAAGTGTACCTGAGGGTAACACCAGGCGACGCGCGAAGTCCGGAGACGCCCTCCACGGAAGAAACGCCTTCCGGAAAGGCGATGAGGAAGAGGGCAATTGCGGCATCAGAGAGCTTGCTCAAGCGTCGCCTGACGGGGCGGAACGGTACGGTCTGCGCCCCCAGGGGGAGTGAAGGCGGTGGGGGCGTTCCTTCGAAGCTGTCGGGCTCGCACGCACTAACTCGTGGCGTCTGCACAGGAGCGGAACCCCACTCCTGGATGAGATCCACGGCTGAATTACACGATGTCGAGTCAAGTCTGTTGTATTGAGTACTGGTGCAGCTTCAGTGGATTTCCGGTGCCTTCAGTGGAACGGCTACAGCTAGATAAGCTTGCCCGAACATTGTATAGAAAGAGATAAGGGGGTTACGACATTTTATTGTCCATTATACAAACTTATCTATAAATATTCAGTGTACAAATAATATAACTAACAGAATCTCCCATTCCAACGGAGGATGAATACTGAAACATGCACTACACTTACGGAATAATGATCGATGTCGGTTACGCGGCCGGGAACATAAAGCACTCACTCCGTCACGTTTTCTTCGCGGCTTGTTATGTACAACAGTTGGCTGTATAAGAGTTGAACTATTGAGCTAGCTAAATGGCGAAAAGTTATGCTAGCTAAGTGTCGAACCGTTGAACTAGTTAAGCGGCGAACAGTTAAGCTATCCAAATGTGAAACACTATGTTAACTATGTGGCAAACAGTTAAGCTAGACAAATGGCAAACAGTTAAACTTGCCAAATGGCAAACAGTTAAACTAGCCAAATGGCAATACCTACAGTTAAGCTATATAAGTGGCAAAAAGTTAAGCCAGGTTAAGTCACTATGGTGAATACCAATCCGCAAAGCTCAGGGCCGCAGATCGGCCTGGCGTGGCAGGTGGCGTGCGAGCCGGAGGGGCGTCTGCGGCCGCACCTTGCACTTGCACCGCGCCCAGCGCCGCCCGCGTCAGATGCTGCGCTGCGCACGGGCATAAAACGATTCACCTGGAACGGCGTTAAAAACGCCGCCCGCCCTATTAACACCTGCCGCCTTCGCGCGCCGCACTGCGCCGCTGTTCGCGCATGCTGCGCCGCCCGCCTGCGATCGGGAGGGCGGACGGAGGAACCTTCGAATGGTGAGGGGCGGACAGTGTGAGGGAGAAGAGGAAAAGGAGATTGATTGCTAGTGATTTCGGGTGCGTCAACTAATAACGTCATATTTCCGTAAGGTTCGTGCATGTTTTCTCATAGGGAGATGGCGGTGATCTTCCCCCGCTGGATGGCGAGATCTGGCGCTGACCTACCGTCAACTTGCGGGGTTTTCTCCAACCAGGCATTTCCCACCAGCGGGGCACCGCCCCAGCCCCTGACCGCACTCCCGGCATGTGTGGTAGTCTAGTACATGTTAGTGTGTGTGTAAGGGACTTGAGAGGATAGTTCAAGGTAGAGGAAGGAAAGATTGCGTGTAGTCCATGACCCGTTTGGTAGGGTCGCTCTGGTTGCTCTGGTATTCGCCGGATGTTGATCGGACAAACCGCGGAAAATTACCAATCAGAACAGCCATTCGCTAAAATTCTTCTCCAGACAGCGATTGAATTCAACCTAGCTGACACGCTAGAGTCAGCACGAACGGGTGAGAGACGGTGAGTGGGCGGGATGACTTGAGAGGAGAGAGACAACTCGGGTGAGAGAGAAGGCAAAAGATTCAGGTTGTGAGGAGGAGTGAGAAGGCAGGTGATAGGGTAAGGTTTTCGGACAGGTGAGATGGAGAGAGAGAGAGAGAGAGAGAGAGAGAGAGAGAGAGAGAGAGAGAGAGAGTGTGTGTGTGTGTGTGTGTGTGTGAGCGGAAGGGTGAGTGAAAAATGAGGATGAGATGCTAAGCAAGCAAGCGGATGTGAGAGCACATGGGAAGAACAAGTGAGAAAAGGGACTGGAGAGTGGATAAGAAGGTAAGGCGGGGGAAGTGGGCCAAGAAGAGTGGGCGTCAGAGAGTCCGCTAGAGGACGGCTGAGAAGGCGAGAGGGATGGCGGATGGGATGGAGAGCAATAGCGAGGCTGAGGGTCAAAGGGAGGGTGATAGGGAAGGCGAGTTCGAGGACCGGTTGCCGCGTGTGAACGGATGACAAAGATGAGGCAAAGAGGTGAGTATGTGGATGAGCGATCAGTGAGCTACGAGTAAGTGGCGGAGAGATGGGGGGTGAAGGTTGAATAGTTCGTGATGGCCACGAAATCGGATGAATAGTGTGAAGTAACAGATGATAAGTAGGCGCAAACGAGACGATAATGTGTTAAGGGTGGTCTAAAGAATTGTGGAAGGCTTACCTACCACACTTACCGCTGAATAGTTCTAGCTTCGCAGTTTGCAACAAATTAAGATATGCATTTCTTCTTAATTTCGGTTCACCATTGTTTTTAGGAATGCTCCACAACTGATATTTAATCTTCTTCCTTTCTAAGGATGGTCGTGCAATATTCATTTTCGGGAACACAAATGGGAATTGAGGAAAAGTTCACTTTTATAAGGGCTAACGTGGGTAATACAGATAGTGTGATCTAAAGAGGACCGAAATACATTAACTGCCTAACTTAAGCCATTATTTTTGCGACTCTAATTTTGGAGTTTACAATTTCTGGGAGTTTCTACAATTTACTTTGTTATCCACACTAGTTTCCTAAAATGTGGTATTATAGAGAAAGAGGATCCCTGCTTATTATTCAAAATATTCATGTGTTGACAAAGGCAGCCAGACGAAGTAACATCGGAACGGACGGAGTTAACAGCCGTGTGAACGCAGGGCTTTGAACGAATGGAAAGAGTAGCTTTCTGCGCAACAGACCGAGGCGATCCCCGACAGCTGAGGTGCAAGTGCCCCTCTACAAGTGCGAGGGCAGTACATAGTAATTGCAGTCAGGTGGTCAGCACGTACATATGACGGATGACGTTCGTCTCTGTTGTTGAGTGTCTGCCGTTATTTGCCTGTCAGCGCCGGGTTCTGAAACGCGAGTTCCGTGGTTCTACTAAAACCCATAATAATACACTTATAAACAGTTAGGGTAAATATTATTAATTCATTTAATTATGCATTGTGTAAAGAAAAAATGTCTACAGCAGCACAGATTCGACATTACCTTATTGTCACAGCAGAAATATACATGAATATTGCTTCACCATCCGACATTATGCTCATAACTGGAATATGCAACTTAACTATTACACTATTCTACATCTTCTGTACACTAACTTCTGAAAAAACCCCATGTGCGATATGAGAACGCTATTATTTCCCCTCAGGGTTCTAGCCTTTAAACCCAGGCCATTCCATGTTGGATTTACTGTTTGCGGCAGACTTTCTCGAGATTCTCCCGTTTTCCTCGCCATGCATTCCACCAGACCTTCATCATTATGCATAAACATTATCTCACCTCGCATTCATCATTATTTTTAAAAGTAACTTTTTAGTAGTGAACCCAAGAAACCTGGCTAAGAAGCAACCTCTCTGCTGAACTTGCAATAAAATCATAAACAGCAACTTCTAACACTCGACTATTCCTATTCAATACCTAAGGTTATAAATTAGAAACCAGTAGAATATTTTCTCAAAATAGCTCGGTTGCACTGTCCCTTTGTGATGATGAGTTTAGCTATTTACTCCTCTACTATTATCAAGAAATTTAATATCTAAACATTCCAAAAAGAATTCCAGTAACCAGAAAACGTATGCTAAACCAATAATAAAGTTCATTCGTCCAGGAATGAAAAATAGCAACTACAAATTAAACAGGAAATTTGAATGCAAGCGGTGTGTGCGTGAGGTGTTGTCATCAGGCTCTCCTCGCGAAATCGCAACTGTGACCAGAAATACGGCACCCCCAGCGGGTAGCCGTTGCCGACGACGTTTCCTCAACAAGATTTACTGCAGCCTCCCACTAATTAATCCGGCGATGAATATTTAACAAACCGCGCGCCTTGCGAAACGCTCCGCCTTGTCTGCAATTTGTCCAATTATCCCGAGACACTATAAAGCGTGTCTTTGTAACGAGCTACCCCCGCCGCCAGGAGGTGCGTGCTTAATAACCGCGCTCGCCGTTGAAGGACGCGCGTCTCCGCCACGCCCACCGCCCATGTGGACCGGTGACGTCAGCGGCGGCGTGGGCTTAGCGCCGGCCGGTATCAGTGTGGGGGTCGTGTCTGACGTCCCACCATTGTGATTGATCGATTGATTGATGGATGATTGCGTTGATCTGGAGGCATTATCCCGTTAATGTAGTGATTATTTTATCCCGAGAGATGGTGGTGTTCATTCCCACTAGATGTGAGATCCGGCGTCGACTTACCAGGTTGCGTGCCGGGGATGAGGTTTTCCCTTCCAGGTATCTTCCCTTAGTGAGGCATGCCCCAGTCGAGACAATACTTAACCTCCCGACATGTGAGGTAGTGTGGTGCACATAAAAATGTGTATGAGTGTATGCGAGCGTGTGTGTGTGTAAATAAGGGATGACGATCAACAACGAAGAAGAAAGAAATATCGCGTCTCCGCTGTGCCCCCATGTGGACCGGACACGTCAGCGACGGCACCTCCTGTGGCCGGCCGCCACTTGTGTGGGTGTCGAGTCTGACGTCCCACCATTGTGATCGATTATTTGATAGATGGATGTTTCCACTGGTCTAGAGTCATTATTTCGTTATTGTAGTGCATGTTTTAACCCGGGAGTTGGCGTTGTTTCTCCCCGCTACATCGAGATACAGCGCCGACTTACACGTTTGCGTGCGGGGACAAGCTGGGGTTTCTCTTTCCAGATAGCTGCCCCCTAGTGAGTAAGGCCTCATCCGAGACAAGCTCTAAGCTCCCGATTAGTCACTCTACATGTGTGGTAGTGTAGTGCAGGTAAAACTGTGTGTAACAATAGGATGAGGGTGGGACAAAGAAGAGAAAGAAATCGGGCAGTCCGTGGCCCGGTGTTGGGATTACTGCTCCAGCAAGCGTCTGGTATTGTTCGGAGAAATCTAGAAAAACCATAGATCTGAGCATCTGGCCACAAGAATTCGCTTCCCACGTATCGGCTGAGTTGACTCAACTGTACAACTAATGGCGAAAATCGATGACCGTCTGGAGACTTGAGCCCTTGGACATCACAGTCAGTCACTGCATGGACAGGGCAAGGCTGGCCCTAAACTAACTCAGCCAAACATCATTTCGATCGGCACATAAGCGCATCGCTTTTGTTTTGAGTCGCTTCTGATGTACACCGTCGTACATTTCGACGCGCCATCGAAATAATATACTCTTCACTATGTATATTTTCGTACGTTGCGTATGAAAATATTCTGGCATCCGACCATTGAGATCGACGTAGATTCTCAGTTTCTAGTTTGCCTATTTCGACACCAGGTTGTGAGTCTCTGCTGCCGTTGTGATATGTTTGTAATCTCCCATTGGCCTTGTTTTGTACGTGTCTACGAATGGAATTTGGTCTCGCACCATTGTTGATAATGTGCATCAACTTCCTTTTTACAATACCCCCATCTTTGGATATGCCTTTGCCAGTCTTACATTCTCCGTTTACTTTATTTAATTTCGTATTCGTGTGTAGATTCTGCTCTTATCTTTGTGATAGACAGGTATGGTCAAACCACTTTTTTTCTTAATTTGTTGGGTAGTTTTCGCAACACGTCTCTTAGCTCCTCTTGAGTATTGGCGGGTATATTATATTTCCTCCGTTGTGTTTTGTCTCGTCACGTCGCAGTCAGACAACCTTTCAGTCAGGGACTCGACGCCGTTAGTAACCAGGGTTCCCACACTGTCACCCGTCCAGGAATCCTGGTATCTCGTGTTGCTGCTTATGTGACTTCATGGAGCGTAGTTAAGCAATTAGCAATTCGTCTAAAGCGACGACGATGCCGAACGGTTTCTCTCAACTTCTTCAGGTGGACAGGCGCTTCTGACGGGTCTTTCTCAGTCGTCATGGTACATTCTTAACGTACTACCTTCCTCCCTGACTGTGGGTCTTTCGACCATCCATTTAATTGCTTCAAGTTTAACTTTCTTCCTTGTGTCTTTTTCTATTACCATTCCTTAATGTAAGTAATTTCCAGCTTACACCCGTTGCCCTAATCCATATCTTCTTTGTTCCCGATTAATCCCTAAATCTTCTTCGCCCCTCTTTGTATCTATCGCTGATGGTTTTTGAGTCATTGTCATGGACACATTCCATCGATCCCCTGTACTGTCATATATATGCGTGTCAGATAGAGTGTCACTTCTGGCTTCTTTCTCCCGGGACATCCATTATATTTAGTCAATCTTCTTCTGTGACCTCCGTTACATTTGGTAGCTTGCCTATTTCAGTGTTTAGGTCGCTCTTGGCTTTCGCTTGTCATGACAGTAGACATGTCACTATTTGATCTTAGTACACTTTCCTACGATCGACACTTACATTCAATATCCACTAATTCTGTAATAATTGACATATTTATGTCTTGCTTAGTAACAATGCAGACTTCGACTTCAGTTATCTTTGTACCTACTTGTAACTCTTCCGCAAATCTTTGGAGCCGAAACATTCAACCTTTACAGATCATTACTTCCATCCTCTTGACCGTTACTGAAAATCACTTCTGGCCTCTAACCCACGTTTAAACATGCCACAGACCTCACGCGAACGTTTCTTCCTCTTCGTTGTGCTATCCTCTCCCCCTTACACACTCGTACACTTATGAGCCCTACACTATCACAAATGTCGGGAGACCCAGTTGGGAGTTCAGAGCTTACTCCGTTGGGGGAGATACCTGAACTCAGCTTTCAAACTTTTGGTTTGGATTGTTACTTCCAGAACATCTCTCTCTTTAGTTATCCCGAAACCGGCTGAACCGCCAATAACACTAGCAGGCGTCACAGGAACCTTGGATTTCATTCTCACAATGGCTGATATTACAACTTCTGAGCTAAGAAATCGAATAGACTACCAGGCATAGATACTCAGGAATATTGTGGTGAACATGTGTTGCATCTCGTAAATATTATTTGAAGCAAGTACTATTAAAATGATAATACAATCAGCGAATAATGCATTAAATATGACGGGAAAAGTTAAAAAATGACTTATTACTTGAAAAAAGCAAAAAAAATGTCGTACAAAAATTGGTAATTTCCTTTTGTTATAACATAAAATGAATATCTAAACTAAACGGAATTTTGGTAAAGTATACAAATATTACATTTCATTAAAATCCGCCCCCTAGTTGCCGTCTTTGGACAGGTTTCAGCCTCATTGGTTCCCCACTACATACCTCACTATTGCCCTTCATAAATTGTATCTCATTCTTTCTCTTTTATTAATTTTGCGTATTTCAATTTTTGACGTATTTTTTCGCATTTATTTTCATATTTACCTAACATCTGTTAGTTCAGATCTCAAACATTTATTTAAAACATCCATTGAACGAGACTTCCAGGAATTGAAAATGCGAATCCACGATATTCAAACGAATCCACTAATCTCATTGCTTAAATATGCCATCTTGCTTTCCCTCTTTCTTCGCTTCAATTGACGCCTTTCTCTTCCCATTCCGTCTATTTCCCTAAACGACGAAACGTGCAGAGTTTGTAAGATAATTCGCACGCCTCCAACTCTTCTGTTCCCCGACACAAACTTACGCTCTCTCATCACGTAGGTGCAGGTACCACCTCCAACGTCCGTTTCATAACTCCCTCCCCCTCCAAAGTGCCCGTCAACCTACCTGAGCTTCTCCTCTCTTCTGCTCTTCCACGATCCTCTTTCTCGTTTCTTCGTCTCGCTCGGCGCCAACTCCTCCCGTCCCCCTCAGAAGAGCGGACCGTGCCGCACCGTGCAAGTCGATTTTATGACTGACTATTGGGGATATGCTAATGTGATGGTGTTATAATAGGAGTCATTTGACGGCGGTAAAGTGAAATCATTAGCGACTACTTTGCAATTACGCGCCAGCCGCGAGGCGCGGCCGCTGAGTGGCGCCGACGGAGGTGGGCGTCGGCTGCGACGAAACGACGACGACGACGCAGCCGCCGACGAGTTGGACGATGACGAGACCCCCAGCGCGCCTCTTGCGGCAGTTGGCGGAGGAGGCGACGACTTGGAGTTGTGGGGTGCGGCAGAGAAAATGGCCAAGGTTCCTAGGTTCGTAATGTTACTGTTATTGATGATTGTGTGGGTGGTCGTGATTATTTGGGAGGGTTCGAAATGTGATGGGAATATCGGCTGTTATTTAAATGGCCATCATGATGAATATGGGTGTATGATTGTTCCTTATAACTATTGGACGATGTTGGCAACGAATTATATGAATATGAAATCAGTGACTTGAATGGTGCAAAATGTAATTATAATAGTGACGATTATTTGGATGATCACCATGATGAATATGGGCATATGGTTTTATGATTGTTCTTTATAACTATTTGGCGATATTGGCAACGACTTACAAGAAAATGAAGACAGTTACTTGAATGATTCAAAATGTGAAGGCAATAGTGGCGGATTTTTAAATGGTCGTCATGATGAATATGGGCATGGTGTTTTACGATTTTTCCCGTATCTATTAGGCGATGTTGTCAACGTATTATACGAATATGAAATTAAGGACTTTAACAAATGTTGCGTCCTTTCTAAATAAAGTAGGAGGAGCCAACGAGTCATAGCGGAGGAATTAGTGGAAGAAAAACATATGAAATTTTATTGTCTGGATGTATGTAAAGTTACAATAGTGGTAATGACAATGATGGTGCTTTATTAATTTAATATGAAAAACAGTTAAAAAACAGTTCCACCTACTGTGTAGGGAAGTGCAGTCTGCGACGAGTTTCTTGAGCTCCGGGATCTCTACTCTAACTCATGTATTAGGACAAATTATGAATACAGATAGCAATAGTTTTTTAATAGTAGGAAATGGTGTGGCATTTACGATGCTATCATCGAAATCAATATTAGATGTAGGCTCCCCATCGTAACTGTTTATTGTGGCATAAAGCTTTTTCGGCCGCATTGCGGCCATCTTCAGTGCTATTAGAGGCGGCTGTGGTCCTCAGTCCAGACAAGACAGCCGCCTCTAATAGCACTGAAGATGGCCGCAATGCGGCCGAAAAAGCTTTATGCCACAATAAACAGTTACGATGGGGAGCCTACATCTAATATTGATTTCAATAGTTTTTAGCAAGAATTGATAAGAAAATATTCACTCCCGTGTAATAAAAACTACTTGCAATGGCCCAGCAGGTTTAGGTTTTGGCTACTATCCCTTATCATACCCTTAGTGACGAATTGGGCCTACTGCCATGAGAACAGGGAGAACGAAAACGTGCACAGATAGTAACGCTAGCGATGAAATAGAATGATTAAAAATGCTTTGGTGTAACAGTCGGCGGTGGCGGTAAGGTACAAAGAATATGAATACCATGTGTAGGACTATACAACAGAAGTGTCTCTTGCAAAATGCACTGAGCAGTGAGTTATGATATGCAAAATAAAACTGAGCATGATTCAAAGGTAATAATGATGCGGATGATGGTGGTCATGAAGCACGAAAAGAAAATTGAGCGGTAATGCGAATGGGGATTTGTTGGTACTATATTTGCATGGTTAGTTATAATATAATATATATTGTTAAAGAAGGTAAAGGTACAGCATTGCACACAGGCCGAGGTGGCCCTAAGGGGAGGTGAAGGTAGGGCTCCATCTTTTCGTCGCCGTCGGCACAACAAGGAGGTTGTGTGGCGAGCACAACGCTCCGTCCGCCTTTACCCCCAGGAAAGATTCTGGTACTCACTTGGAAAGGAGGCTGAGTCGACCCCAGAGCCGCCCTGAAGGGAAAGCACCACATAAAAGTCCCAGCTTAAGCCGGGATTCGAACCTGGGTCCTTCAGGTCACGAAGCTAGTGCCCTACCACTGAGGCACCGCGGTTCCAATACATGCTAGTTAGTTATAATATTTGCATGGTTAGTTAATCATAAGAGCGGCGATGCATTATCTGCGAATTAAAATTTTAAAATTGTGGTAATTATGTGGGTGACACGGTAGATGAAAACCACTATTATGCCGACTAATTCAAGATTTTTTAAGTGTATTGCAAAAGAGTGAACTGTTGCAGTGGTGCACATTAGACTACAATAAAAGGGATTGTAACGTACATCTAACAAATGAAAAAACAGTCATGATTTGAAATGATTCCTTCGTTTGCTAATGATAAGACTTGAATGAAAAGTTTGAGTATGTGTTATATTGATAGCAAAACGTAAAGAACTACATCTTCTCGGATCATGCTACTTTACCTTGTCAGAACAAAGATAAGATGAACATAGAAAGCAACAGAGGAAAAGAATAAATGAAAGATGAGTAATTACATGTGTGTGTGTGGCAGGGATATATAGTGCGTGACTGATGGGTGAAGTACTAAGCTTCCGATACATCTGATAATTGAAGTGGCTGAAAGTAATTATATTGTGTTGGAGAAGGTGGTGATTAAGCAGGTTACAATTATTGCGATGCAGAAGTTTTGAGTAATGATAATGGAAAAGGGGATTGGCCAGTTAATGTGAGAATAAAACTGCTGGGATCAAAGCAGTTATAGCTTCGCTGAAACTAAGGGGTAAACAAAGAATTCATTCTCAACACTTTCGGACAATTTAATAATGAAAATTCTAAGCTGTCTATCATCTTCTCTCACTTGAAAGCGAGCGAGTAATGTCTTGAGGTTCAGGTCATAGTAAGTTTCATTTACCTGCTCGTTTATCAAATCTTCAGTTTTAAAATCATAAATTAAAAATAAACAAGCCCGGTAAGACTTATGAAAGGCCAAAAATACATATTTTCATGTATTCTACAAACTTCACGAAAAATAACAGCTCGCACTAGTGAAGCGAAATATGATATGCCATATTCTCAAAACTCTCTTTTCAATCTATGATATTTTTAAAAAAGCTAAACCTTTAAACACATATATCGAAAATATCTTCTGTAACACTTATTAGAATCGTGGAGAAAACTTGATCGCTTAATAAGTTTTTGTTTGTATTGAAGAAATAAAGGAGAATTAGTTAAGAGAGATGCAGAGAGAAACACACATTGTGATAAATATTTATATAGTAATGACTTGTGACAAAGACAGAAAGAATTTTAAATGTTTCCGAAATGCATAATATGCTGATAATTTAGTTGGGATCTTCAGAATGTAACGTACAAAGATATCAAATATATGATCATTGAATTTTTCTATTGTTGGTGGTGAGTGTGACTGAGCAGAAATAATGGAACCATCATCCACAACGATGGCAACGAAAGTGATCATGATTAAAGAACTTGCAGCCTCGGGAGTGGCACAGAAAATGACAGAGGTACGATGCCAACGAAGATACCAGTTGCAGCACCGGCGACAGAATTAGCACTTTTACATGATCCCACCTACTCTTAAGAAGCGTATCTGATGCTCGCCAGAGGCTCCTTTTGGCTTTCTGGATGAACCAGTAGCTCCAGAACGTTCAACCGCGAAGAGCAAGTCTCATCCCTGCCCCCGCCTACACACGAGCTCCGATCTATAAATATCAGCGAGGAAAGAAAGAGGATATTATTATTAACAGGAGTCTATGTCGGACGATCCTCCGTCGTATAATTGTGCTATTAACTCTCGTTCCGAAGCAAATTGAAATGTAGCAGGCACATAAAATGAGGCTTGTCATAAATATTAAAACGACCTTTTGGACAGCGATTCACGACTGGCGGTATGAATGAAAGTGCAAGGAGTAAGAAACCCGTGAGGTGCTTGTAATAGGGCTCTTAACTTTGATGGTATCACATCCTATTAGAATCTGCGTGCGGTTGGATGTCAGACAAGGGAAGTTGAATCACCCGGATATTTCGTGTACTGCTCTGAAAGAACAAGCGGTGTCATGAGTGATGTTCTGAGAGGATGCATAATTTGGGATGTTCTCATTTTCAATATGTCAAGGATAACTTACTTTCAGGGTACAGCATTGACCTCTATAATTATTCCATGCATTTATACATGTAGGATTTTGACCGGAATATATGGAACATTAAATGTACAAGTCGTGAGAAACATGGTTGATTCATATCTTAAAATTATATGAAGTGACCTTGGATTCCCACGAATTACTGAAAAATATTTCTATACTCAATAAAATGAATAGTTATTTGAATAGGTTGAAAATAAAAATGCAACAATATTCAGTAGCATAAGTACTAATTAATCTTTAATATGTTTAGAAGTTAATATGTATTTTTAATTTCATTTATATTAAAAATTCAATTATTATCAATAACCTCACTACTGTTATTAAGTTTATTATTATAAGCTAAATGCCTTATTAATTTTATTACTAGTATTATGCTTTTTCTCCCAGTTTATATATATATATATATATATATATATATATATATATATATATATATGATAATGAATGCGCTTCCCTTACAAAGAACAAGCCAGGCGAATTTGTCTTCCTCGTAACATACAGAAAACATAATGCACCATTAAACGAGCAGAGAATACATTACTTTTTTAAACATCTTAATTAATTTTCGGCGGAGACTCTCGTACTCTGAACACAGATCACTACACAGCTCATCCTTCAATTTCGAGCTTGACGAAGAATCCAACTTGAGTGTGTTTTTAATTTTTCTTCGAGAGAGTAAGAAGAATTAAAATCTTTAACACTAACTCGAGAATAAATGAAAGATACCGTTTCATAAAAGATAAAAAAAGAAGATACCAAGGCCCTATTCACAGAAGAATTGTAGGTATCCCACGCATCATCTCTTCCCCGTCTTGTTTCACTTTCTCCATTACGTCCTCTTCCACATTCAACAATTCAATTTCCCTTATACTTCCTCTCCACCCCATTCTTTTCTCCTGCACCATATCCTGCAGTACCTACATTTTCGTCGCCTTCGTTTCCTCAAACTCCTCCATTCCATGGCTCCTATTTCCTCAACCTCGGTGACTATCCACACTGCACCATTAGAACCACCTACTCCTCGTCCACCCCTTCAACCTCCTCCACCTCCCATTCCTTCTCCTGAAAATCAATTTTTCAAATTCTACCCACGCTCTGTTCTCATCAACTATTCTCTCGTTTTCCAATTTCCACTCAATCTACCACGTCCTTTAGGACCATTTCCTTCTCTTTCTTCATTTCAACCATCTCTTTACTGGATGAGTAGCTCAACACAACTGTTGCTATTTCAGCGAGTCTTACACGGAGATTATAGAGAGTTCGGGGCCCCGACATCGAATTCTGCCACTCTCTGAAAGAGAATTCCAGCGACCAGGGGTTCCGCAGTTTTCCATAGTGTCTCCGATCTTTTCCAGGCGAATACTGAACCAATACCGTAACAAAAGAGCTTGGCACCGCGCGCTATCTTTCCGCGCCTTTTTCCTGAGGCGGTGCCACGATTGCAGAAATATTGGAAGGAGGACAATCCCAAAAAGCTGGTGTGTAGGTTGACGCCGGATCTCTCGTTCTAGCGGGTGAGAAACCCCGCCATCTCCAGTGATGTAACATGCTTTACGCTGACGGACTAATGGTCATACTAGCTGACCCAACCACAAGCACAAAATAATCAATCGATCTCTGATTCATCTCCTTGCTTTCCTCCATCGGAATCCCTTACCTTACCTTCACATATCCCTTACCCTCCCTATCCCTTACCTTCACATATCCCTTACCCTCCCTATCCCTTACCTTCACATATCCTTCAGTTCCTCCATTTCAACCAGATTCTTTTTCTCCATCTCCATGTTTCTCCCTGGAGGAAAAGGATATTTCCTCCACTTTCATTCCATTCTCTCTCTCTCTCTCTCTGACTCTCTTTCTCTCTCTTTTGCTCGCCTACTGTCTCCATGTATCTACCATCAGGTTGCATAAACCTATCAACGGAAATAATAAATATCTATATCTATCTATCACTTTCATCATTATTCCTTCATGCTCCTCGACCATCTTCAACTGCCTTTGCCTCCCTGTTATGCATTCCTCAACTTTTCCTACTACAGTCGCCTCCACCCCCACTACTATTCCGTATCCATTTCATTTACCCTCCCCATTTCCTCCACTTCCTCCACTTTCTTCAATTCCTCAGTTTCACTCTACTTCATTATTTGCACATCAGTAGTTCCTCCATGTCACTATTTCCTTCACCTCCATTCCCATCCCTTCCTCCATTTTCTCGCCTTCTCTACTTTCCCCACCTCCACCATTACTTCTTCACACTCCGCGTCCATTTCCTCAACTTCCACCACCCTCTTTCCTTCTCCTCTTCGTCTATTCTTCAACTTTCCCCAACTCCATCCATACCCACTTCCTCCGCTGTTCGGCCGGCGAAGCGCCATCCATCAGCCAGCGCCGGCCAGCCCGCCCAGCACGGCGCGCCGTCGGCCCGCCAGCACGGCCCGCCAGCACGGCGCGCCGAAGACGCCGCGGCGTCTTCTGCCCGGTCGCCATCCAATCGTCCGGCGGTGGCAGGCACCCGCCTTCCCTCCACGCTCTCGTCCCGCCAGCCCCTCCACCGCCCCCGCTTGCCCGCCCTCTGCGTCGAGATCAGCTCCCCGGCTTTGCGATAGGCTCCGGGATTGAGACAGTTTTCTGGCCGCCGACGGACGTCCAGGCGGGAGCCGCGTGTCCTGGAGAAGGACGTAATCGCTGCATCTTCCGCCGCTCCATTACGCCGCTCGCCCGCCCCGCGGCCCGCCCGCTAGCGTTTCCCCGAACGGCTTAGCCCCTTCTGTGGCTTCTTTACCGGGAGTTGATATGCTTGTTTGCCTTCGATGGACGTTGCATTACCATAGCACCCAAAGGGTTACCCGCGATATTGTTTGGAGCTTAAGTTTGAAGTGCACCCGAAGTGCCGAAAATGAAAATTCAAGAGGGATACAATTTAATTGACACTTAGTATTACGTTGACAATTTTGGATATAGAGTGTAATTAAATTATTTAAGTAATTTGATTTCAATACATTTTGAAGTGTATTACGAAGAATTTATAGGTAATTACAACGTTCTATCGGTGTTTTTAAATAAAACGTATCGACTGTAAAATTGCATTCTGTTTTGAATTATCAGGTATAATTTTCACTAAGTTTTGGCTTATGCATAATTTAAAATGAACTAAAATTCGGTTTAATTATAGATAATTAATATGAATATTTTAGTAACAGTCTTTTTACTGTATAAACAACTTGAAGCCTAGGGTGGGCTTGATGTAATTGCTTTTGTCGGTAAAATATTCTCTCGTGGACATTTACAATAAAAATGGACAAACGCTGCTATATTATTTAAAAAAAAATTATATCCGTTGTAGAATATTCTCAAACGACATGATTTGTATCCCTGATTGATATGCCCTGACAGCATAATAATTCAACACATATTCACTCGGAAGTATAGTACATAATAAATATATCTGAAATTCAGAATTTTAATGTATGAATTGCCCCATGTCAATTAACAAAATATCAATTGTGAAGTAAAATGACAAAATGAAATACTGAATACTGCAACGGAAATATTTATGTATTAAAATAGTAATGAACACTGCTAGACAATGAGGCTTACAACAAAGGTGAAAACAGATTCCGTAGTATCGTATGATTCTCAATAAGTGATATTAAATTACATGAAATTTTTTTTTCAACTTTGCCTTCCTCCTTTTCTACGGGGTTGGTGGTAAAGGGGACTGGTTCATTATATATTTTGTTAATTTTCCGCACACACAATTTTTACACTGATTTTGCGATGTTTTTACAGCCGGATGCCTTTCTTGACGCCAACCGCAGGGAATACATAAGCACATCACACATAGACACCACACACAACCACGCCCGAGGCGGGACTCGAACCCATGATCCTTCGGTTCGAGATCACTGCGGCATTACTGCCTTAGCAACCTCGACTATCAGGGTCGGTAATTACACGAAATTAAAATATTCCTCTCAAAAGGAAACTGGGAAGTTGGTAGATACGAACTTATTTTGTTTGTCGTTTTAAAGGCTGTGAATTATATCAGTTTGTCCCGTGTTCACGGGGCGTACCTTTGAGTCTTTCTGATAAACTCTATACCACCCACGTAAAAGATTCACAATTTAAAACTTTAAACAGTTTACGACACCGGACCGCAGATTCTTTCCATTACTGAGTGCTTTACGGAATTGCACGTGATAATTGTTTCGTTGCATACATTACATGTTCTGTGGTCTTGAGATTGCATAATTCCTCGGGTAATTATCTGCAGTTTTTGCATGTCTTCTAGCCCACCCAAGAGAATTCTGAAAGAATCTTCTCAGCTTAAGTTACACCTTTTATATTTTTGGAGCAAACTTACAAGGTCCCAAATTTAACAACTTCAAAAACGATATATATCCTGCAAATCTAATGTAGCAAGATGTTTTATTTACAATTAAGATTTTTTCTTTGTTCCTATAATTTTTACGACAGTTGGCGTACAATTTACATTCTAAAACATGTTTTGTATAGAATGTCATGGCAGAAAACACTGAATAATGTGGACGGCACAGTTGCTTCTTGGGATACATCTGCGTTGATTGGATATTATTAATTCATTCCTGTATGACCCAAAACACCGCCAGCGGGGAAAGCTGTAGTGAGGGGAAGCTCTGTGTTCTCGGATGCTCTACCGACATGTATGGTAGTGCAGTGCATTAGAGTCTAAGTGTATGCAAAGGAGTGAGGTTAGGACAAGAAGAGGAAGGAAAAATCGCGCGCGGTCCGTAGCCTTTTTCTTGCGGCACTGCTCCGGCATTCTGTATTACTGATCGGATAACCCACGGAAAATGTCGATTAGAGTAGCCTGCCGCTAGAATTCTCCTCCAGAAAGCGGCTTCATTCGATCTAGCTATCTAGCTCATGTCGAAAATCATGTTATCGCCTGAACTCAAACCCTAGGAACTCCCTGTCAGAAGTAATCCAGTGACATCAGTTGAAGCCCTGAGCCACCCCAGCCGATAAGAATACCCATTGGGCGTCTCCCCGGAAATGCATGATATTCGATTACCCCTTCGACTACCGAGATATTTTGTACATACCGAATACCAAGGGGGGTAACGAAGTTATCCCTGGGAAAATTCAATGTAGTTTTAATATTTTTACCGTACATGCCGTACTATTGTTTTGGTTAAACAGATTATACATTTTTTGATATATTAATAAAATATTTCAAGTTTTAATTATATATTTTACATGCAAAACGTCGTTCAGGACGAAAGAGGTCTCGAATGCCAAATAATGCCGTTTTAGAACACATTGTACTATTCGTATTGTCTGTTTCACTTGATACTCTTCAACAGTTTTTGAACTGTTGTACACGACATCATTCACGTTTTCCCCGTCTTCTGCACAAAATAATAATATCGTCAACTTTATCTATAACCTCTACATTACCTTCATCACCCTCACAAAGCAATACGTACACTTCACGATCTTCATCACTCAAATCGTCAGATTGTGAATACTTAATAACTTTTCATAACCTTCAAGCCTGTAATTCTTTGACATGATAACGCACCAGTACTATAATAACACTTAGTAGAAATATCCCCAACGCCTTCTCCCATCTCCCGCTGATAACATAGCTCAAACCTCCTTATTAAATCCAGAACGTCCAATACTAACAGGGGTAAGGTAATACTATACTAACAGGAGTAAGTAACCCCAGCTATAAATTCGTCGTGAAATGCATACAGACCAAAAAAGACAAGTTTTTCCAACAAGATATAATAGATAAATATGTAAAAAACAACTACACAATCAGAAATGTAAAAAGAAGAAGAATATGAAAAAAATTAATAAAATATGTGTTGGGGTAACTCAGTAACCCCCCTCAGTAAGGCTTAAATAAGTAAGTAAATTAATAAATAAAAGTCCAGTTCGATGTCTACCTGCAAGTGTCGAGGTCTGGGAGCCTGCGCCCCGTCGCGTCTCCTCGCTGCGCTGCTCATTACTACATTACGAGGCAGATTAGTTCCGGCCCCCGCGGAGGCCGCGCAGCCCAGCTCAGCGGCCCCCAGCGACCAGGCGCCGGCAATGAATCCCTCGGCCTCCGCCCTCGTCCTTCTTTTTCCTTCACGGCTGAAATTTGAATTCAAGAATACCAATTAACCAATAGCGCTAACTTCTGGTTTTAAGCTGTTAACTCATTATTGACTAATTGGATGGTTGTGAGGTAATGTCTTCTGACCTTTGTGAATGATGTGTGAAATTGGTTTGAAATATTTAGAAAACATGCCTATGATTAAATTGACTTACCGTGAATGAGCGTGAGAAAATACTGTCCTCGCCAATCCAGTTCCATGGGTAAATTTGTTCCTGTTAGGATTAAGGATGTTGACAGGTCGGGATGCATTCTGCGCATGATACATTAAGTAATACCAGTTTTCTCGTGTTATTTACGTTTGTAAAATATAGGAAATGTGCAGATTTCCTTAAGTAATCGCACTGCGGGGATCATTTAGGAAAACGAGACGCACATTTAATTTGATCATTTACACGATACGATCTCTTAATACAAGTTTTAAATCACAAAGAATGTTAATTTTATCTTTTCCATTCGACTAATATATAAAAGCCACGAGAAAACCATCGCAAAATGAATATTTGCGAAAAGATCTCAAATGTTGTAGAACGATTTATAAAAGCGAAGAAAACTAATCTAAACTTAGCTCATAATTTTGTAATGCGCTAATATTAACAGTTACCACAAATGTGTCAATGTCGGTTATTAAAACTTTTCAACGTTCCTTCACGAGCCTCTTCATAAAAAAACATTATAACAAGTTCGTATTTCATGCACGCACTGTCAAAAGAAGCGTATGCGTTTGCACACACTGAAAGTGGATTTGTTGCCGTCCATTTAGCTTAGAAACTCGACTCATTTGGTCCGTGGACACTAAAGAAGTATTAGTATGAATTTGTATATGATGGTGGCGCTGCGTCTTTCGGGAGGCCCCAGCGCCGCCGCCTGCTGCTGCTGCTGCTGCTTTAATTAACACGAGAGCGGCAGCCCATTAATCATCGGTATCAGCACGAAGGGCGACGGAGGGCGGCGGTGGGTGGTGGAAGGGGCGGGGGAGGGTGACGGTCGTGACGGGTCGCGGGGGACTTGACACCTCGCTGCCGGTCCGAGACGTCTGTGGTTGCGACGGTTGCGCGGTGACAAGTGGAAACAAATGCCGAGAGTGCAAGGAGGCAGTGGAAAACGGCAATACACAAAAAGTATTAGAAGTATGATAAATGGCGAGAAGAACAAGAATCACGAAAATAAAAAGAAAATTAGGATAATGAAGTGTCAGAAATGTGTATGTGAAACCTGTCTTAAGCGTCACCGATTCTGTAGCCAAGGGGTAAAAGTTCTTTAGTGGAAAATCGTAGTTTGCAGAAAACAAGGGTTAGAGTATTCAGCCAACGCTTTTTCTAATGCTCAACGCTATTTCCCAACGCTTTTTTGTCGATAAGGAAGCACAATTTGAATTCGGTCGTTTTACTAAAATAAAATATAAGTACGTTACTTAAAGATTCAGTGCTTAACCCACTTTCGCCAGAAACTGACTTAAGAAGTTTTACGACGTCACCACAGAATTATTCCCATAAAAATCGGCTGTTGATAAGGGTCAGCCAAGAGAGGTTTAGTTGTCAACTTATTAAAAGATATGAAGTTACTGGCAATCTAACTCAAAACAAATTGTGCTAAACGCTATGAAATTAAATGTGTTCTCTTTAACACATCCAATAACCGTCAATGATAAGGTTAAAATGAAAGAAGATATATAGGATCATTCGCCTCCTCTCGTATAATGTCAAAACACACTTGTCGCTAATTCTCTTTGTCAGAAACTCGTTCTCCATTCTCGTCGAATGGAACAAGCAAAATAGATTTGAAAATGCTATTCACACACTGTAGAAACTTCACAGCAGGGCCAGCTGACGAAGAGATTAGCGTGTGACTTTCAGATCGAAATCGCTCAGCGGCATGATCGGCGAGTTCTTGATAGATTCCACTAGAAGAGGAGCACACATTGGCAAACTATGCTGTGAAATATGTGAAGCGTTGATTAAGAGGTGTTATCCGCAACAGATATTAATCCCCTTCCATAATAAAGACTCTGGATGTTACTGTTGGAAATAATCTAACAATGCGATCCGTCGCAAGAAAATATTAATTTAACAGTAATCTCTACAATTTTTCCGCTTAAACAGTTCAAAATCGCTTGAGGTAATCTCTTAATAAAGGGCAATCTATGAAATATGCCTGGCGCGATATTGCCAAGCTAGGTAGTTGGCCGCAGAAAAGAGATAATTTATACGTGTCTCATGGAATAATCAATCGGTTTCAAGGAAATAATGGCCTTTTATAGAGATGCTCCCTTAATCCCAATGGCCGTTAGAGCAAATTTTAACCATACATGGAGAAAACCTTCTTGAAAGAAGAGAATCTGATGAGTAAGAGACCCGAGTTTTGGATAAGAAACGTGGATGGAACTGTGTAAGAAATGGCGAGCAGATTCATATGAAATGCCCTTGCCAAAATGTTTGAATGAGAAGATACTTGCAAGAGGAGAAATTTAAAAAAAAGTTTCGAATTTCGAAAGAAGCTTTCAAGAAAAGTAAAATTTTACTCATCGTGTAAAATAAAAGACATTTCAACACACAATATAACAAAACGTAACGTATTATTTCTGATTTCAAAATTGTTGTCAAAGGAGTGCATTCGAATAAATGTTCGGCACGTGCCACATCGTTCGGCATCGTCAAGAATAATGATAGGTATTGCGCGTTGTCAATTCATCCTTCTATTTCTTTGTCCTTTAATAATGGTAGTGATGTGGTGGTAAAAGAGGAAATAGTGGATGGAGGAAGGAGAATTCGGGGGCGGGGTAGACAGATGCTGAACGATAGCCATAGTGAAAAGATGGAAAAGGTAAGTTGAGCTGGTTATCAAGATCAAAACCGGAGCGATGCAGCATGGACAAAATCTAAGCATCGAGGCGGTGGTGCGGCAGTGGCAATAGTGCCGGTTTAGGAACCGCGAACTGGATCCTAGGGTAGGGCACGGGCGTCTCTGACGGGAGAACGGATAGGAAAGTGTTGTCAAGGTCGATGCCACGAGCGAGAGTCCGTGGCATGTGTGCCACGACGAAATCGCCCATCCATGCAGTTCATCACCCCGCCACCAGAGACAACGACATCCCTATTGTAAAACAGCGGGTTTACTTCTACTCCTAATAGTTCCCTTTCCCGACGCTAGTTGCGTATGGAAGCTCGTGGCATGCTACGGTGCCACGACGCGTGCCACAGCCACTAGTAGAAGACCTTGACCCCACTGGGATAGAACACGCACCTTATTAAATATTTTTAAGTACCTCATCTAGATGTTTTTGTCCTTAATTCCCCTTTTTACGAAAGACACTGTAAATAAATCATTTTAAAACGATAATACTTATTCGTTTTATAACATTCACACAGAAACGACAACATGGTGTAGACAAATATGTTATTTTGTTCATCATTTGTCAAAAAAGCATGGGAAAGAAACATTGTGAAGAAGCTCCTGGAGGGGTGGCTACATGTCTCGTGCATGGCGTACCATCACTTCTGCTAAACCATTCTCGCTGCTGCCATCGTCTCCCCGACCACCTCTGAGTTTATTGTCAGAGTTTATTTTGAGTTCATGAATAGCTTCGGCTTAACTTTAACTTTTTAATGTATCACGTGCATCTTAACATCGAGAAATCAAATAGAAATTCAATTGGCTTAAACCAGGTCCCATCCGTAATATTTAGATGGCTGTAGGGTACCGCCTAGCCGACTTAATGTTTTCTCATAAAGAATTTATCATTTACACTGAATTTAAAATTTACTTTTATTTGTTGATTTATAGAACCACGTGATATTGATACATTGAGTGAATTTCTTCACAGTAGAAAATTAGTATAAACTATATTTGTGCATGTGGCATAGGCGTCAGGAGGGACCTGAAATCTCGTGAGCTCCGTCCTCCAGTTGCGCCCATGCTTATACTAAAATTCGGTAGAAGTTCTGGAATTTCAATGAGGGGATTGCCTCTAGATAGTCTTATGCCATATCGAATTCGTTCTCACTAATAAGAAGATAAAGGTTTCAATCTCGCATTGCTCTTCACAGTGTCAAAATGAAATATCTCCGAAGTATTGAGTCTTTTGTTACACCAGAACCAAAATACAAAAAATGTGGTACGGGAGGTTATATAGTTTTAGTGTCGATAGTGGCAGCATTTTCAACACTAGCTAGATAGCTTGGTTGAATTCAGCCGCTCTCTAGAGAATTGTAGCGACCGGCTGCTGCGGTCGGTAATTTTCCATGTTTTCTTCGATCAACACCAGACAAATGCCGGAACAGTACCCTAACAAAGAGGCTATGGACCGCATACGTTCTTTCCTTCCTCTTCCTTGCCCTACCCTCACCCCTTATTTCTACACACATGCACTACACCCTCCATATGTCAGAAGATCAGTCGGGAGCTTAGAGCTTGTCTTGGCTGAGGCGGCGGATCCCTAGTGGGTGATACATTGTTAGGAAAAACTCACAAAGAGACGTGTACGTCGGTGCCGGATCTCACCAACCGGTGGGGAAGATCACCGCCATCTCCCGCAAGAAAAACATAACTACACTTACGGGCTAATAACTTACTGGTCCTTAGCACACGCCCGGGAACACTAATCAATGAATCAATATGGTGAGTATTTTATTAGTACAGTATACATAACATTGTGTATAATTATCTTGCATTTTTTGCCAAAAATGTGGCCTAAGACTATCCAGAGCCAAGCTCTTCAAATCTTTCTGTGATGCTCCCTCCCAAATGTTACGAGCCAGTGACGCCCGTGGGTAAGCGGATCCTCGCAGGCGTCGGGGGCGGGGGCGGGGGCGGCGTGTGGGAGTTCCCGCCATCCCGCGTCGCCGCACGCCTGTCAGCTGTCCGCATGTGACCTCCACGTGGGGAGCCCGGGAGCCCACCAACTTCTCACTCGCCTCCTCCCCTCCAACCCCCTTCTCCTCCTCATCTTCCTCCCCTCCCTCCTGTTTCCACGACCCCGCACTCCGCGCCTCCGCTATTCATATGGAGATAACGAGAGCGAGAGACAAGGAGGGGGGGCCGTTTCGCCTCTGACACAGAAGGTCTCCCCGCCCGATGCTCTCTAATCCATCAAGTCGACTGTCCGACTCACGAGGGCCGTGGTTTTTCAGACGCGCCGGCAACCTCCCCGCGCGCGCCGCCTTCGCCTTCGTCACCGGCGCCGTCTCCTCCATCAGAGGGGCGTATACCGACTGCATCCCGCGGTCAACGTTTCATAAGAATTCTACCTACCTCCTCAAAAAGGCACAGCCCGGCCGCATCCCGTTCCGTTTTCCTCCTTAAGGCTGCTCTACAATAGCCCGCGAACGGGAACGGCAACGCGAAGGCGAGGACGGCAACGGGAACGCGAGGGACGTGCGCTTCACAATAAACGCCAACGGGAAGAGGAATGGCGCTATGAACCTGTAGCGGCAAAAACGAGTACTTCAGGAAAGAGTCGCAGAAACCAAAGCACTCCTTGCTTTGCCATCTGTCAGTTTTCTGCGTGTGGTAGTATTAATAATGAATACTTTAACGAAAGAATATTAATTTTAAAAAAATAATTCATCAGAATGAAAAAATGCAAAAACTACTAAGAACTTATGAAAAATGCAACTAAAGAAATTGTAATCAATAAACAAAAAACTCCAATGTACTTAAACGAAACATAAAAAAAGTATTTTGTGGGAAATTTTAATTCTATATATTAATATGAAAAGAAAACGAAAAATACAGAAATCACTAAAAAGAACTAAAACAATTCAACAACGACTAACTAAATCCTCCTCAAACCCTGACCTCGCAAATCCACACTGTAACCTCAACACCGCTCCAGACCAATTCCGCGCGCAGGCCGCGCGCTCGATCAACTGGAAAGCTTCGCCTCCATTTGCTGTACTCTCATTGGTCGAGAGGCTTCCCGTTCCCGGGCCGAGATAAATGTTGACCATCTTTCGCGTTCCCGTTCCCGTCAAGCTTCGCGTTTCCGTTCTGTTGTGAACGCTTGCCTGAGATGTCCGCCTTTCAACTTTCTTTGCATTCGCGTTCGCGTTGCCGTTCACGTCCACGGGCTATTGTGGAGCGGCCTTTAGTGTAAGACAGTGGTGTCTACTGCTGGCAGTGGCACGTGTTGTGGCACCGTAGCACGCCACGATCTTCCCTTCGCAACTAGCGTCGGGAAAGGAAACTATTAGTAACCCCGCCGTTTTACAATAAGGATGGCGTTATCTCTGGTGGCGGGGTAATGAACTGCTGGAGGGGCGATTTCGTCGTGGCACTCGTGTCACGGACTCCCACTCCCTCTCATCGACCTTGACAACACTGGTGTAAGGGTTGGTTTCTACATTTACCGTGACCTGCTTAGTACTTTTTTTAATAAGCTTTATTTTTTGGACGCATGAAATGCAATGTCATTATCAACCATGTATACATTTCTTTACAATGCATCAAATCATTTTATAACCTGTACAAATTTGAAGACATTATATATGTGAGATGTTTTAGTTAGTAATTTGGAAAGACAATTTGAAAGTGAATGTGTGGTACGTAACTCTGAATGCACTGGGCAGTCTATTAATCTATGTCTGCTTAGTGTTATATCATCGATTGAAATTGATCCACTTCTGTCTCTTTCAAGAATCATTAGCATGACCATTAAGAGCACTGTCAAGTGCTCTGGAAAACCACCTCATAAAACTTTGAGGAAACTAAACTTGAAAGCTTCTCTGACAAGCTTGTTCTTACCCCTCTAAATTCACATACACCATTCCGAAGATTCTGGCATGTTCACCTGTGTATGAAATTTCTCTTGACTTGTGCGAGAACATGTATTTGAGCTACTTATTAATGGTAACTTAGCAAAAATATTTGCTCCTTCCGAAACACCGGCTGAACAAAATGGGATGTAGTCGGGCTATGACTTCTAAGATAACGAAAAGTGAAAGGTGATTGGCTGGGAAGTGGAGGTGAGGGAAAACTGACCTCGGGATGCAGTCGGGCGATTCCCTATTAATGTGGCAGTCGCCGCGCTCTAGACAGGAGGCTACCACACTTCACTGCTGCCGCTTCTCAGCCGAACTGCTACCTCGTTTGTATCATTTCCTTTTTAACTGTAAACATAGGCAGTGCGTACATGGAGGGCAAGGGGTTTTGACCCCCTAGTAATTTAGAAAGGAGCTCCGTAGTCCTATAACATTTTATTTCAGTTAAAATGATCAATTCGTGATTTTACTCATTTTAAAACTGTTTTTGGGTAAGTGATACACGTCATCTGGGGAAGAGGCACCATAAACCATTTGGCAACGTGTAAATGGTTCAACATCATACCAAATGTACTTATTTATAGCTTCACTCATTTGTAAACTGTGCATAAAACATCAATTGTATTTATTGATATTGTATCATGAAGTTATAATTAAAATTCTCCCTGTAGAATATTTTATTTATTTCCTACTTCAACATGTCAAAACTTAAAAAAATGTTTAATGGAAAAGGGGGTGCCGAGGAGATTAAAAATATTATTAATATTTCTTGAACTTCATTGTTCACAGATTTCTTTCATTCACTACATCTCTCCTTTTATCACAGCTTATGTCGCTTCTGCTCTGGGGGCTTGCCTGCCAACGTTCCCGGCTCCCAACTTCATTATCGAATTAATTATCTCGTCTGCTACGTGATGTCACCTAAATGCTACCTCCTGCTCCTGCTCTGACTTCATCGTGGGATTCGCATGCAGTAACTGCTATCTCGTACACATGCAATGACCAACTGCGGTCATAAAACAACAATTTACCATTGCATCAGAAACTACTCACATGGTTGCCCTCTGCAGTTCGTTGCAGTCCTTCGAGGATTCCCTCTTAAATTGTTATCTCTATATTGTTACAATGGAAAAATTATGTGGATAATACTGAGAAATGAATCCAGGACATTGTACTACTTTTTATCACGCATGTTTATCATTCTTATAACGAATATTACCCAGTAAAATAACTATATCTCCGTAACTGCTTAGAGAAATCACAAAACGCCTAATTGGGAATGCCAGTTATGTAGTTTTTCTTTGTACGACCAAGACATTTTCCACAGAAAATTAATTTAATACCGTATTTCTTGTCTATAGAGATACTTCACAACAACTTTCACTTTGTTGATTATTACCAGTTCAGTCAAATATGAATGCCCCGGCAACGTTTTCGAGAAAATTTTCGCAAAATGGGCAATACAACCTTGTCCTTCACCAATACCATCTGCCCCTTCATCTCCACCACCATAACCTCATTCACTCGCCTCCACTACTTCCAACACTTCTCTTCTCTCCCTCTCTCTGCGCTCCTGTGTCACTTCGTTACCCCACCCGTCACCGCATGGCGGCCTTTACCGGCCGCTCTTTTGTGGAGCGCGTTCTAAACGGGGGCAAGGATTTAACAGCATCACCTCTCTCTGGCGGCGGAGTGCGTTCATTATTGTGTGTTACGAAGGCGACCGGTGTCGTTTACGCCCGTCGTGGTGATGGATCTGCCCCGGGACAATGGCCGGCCGCGAGACCTTTTTTCATACGAAAGGGACGCGTTGTGTGGTCGCGCGAGCGAGCTGCATTTATCTTAATCGATCTTAAGGTCGATTTTCAACTTTAAATTAGTATTATTTCTCCGACGGGCCGCTTCTCCGAGCGACATATGTCGGCCCGTCGTGAGGGTGAGGAAGGGGTGTGTGTGTCGTCTGGTATTTAGTCGGCTGTTTAGAGGTGGTCGGGAAGCCATTAGGTAGAGTGCTGCTGGGGAGATGCTAACGTGATTCGGATTGTTGCCCGCGATGCTGCTTTTGAGAAGACATGGGGCTGAATGGGGGAGAGGATTTGGGTGACGTGGGAGACGCACTGGTTTGAATTAACATTTATCCAAAATTTCAAATAAATAAAAGAGAATGTTTTCTTAATACTGATGGATTTCACTTGTAAGGGTAGAAATGTATAGAATAAAAATGCTTTTTACTTGTCACTTTGTTATAAAAAATATATAATATTTATAAAACGAGATTTAATTTTAATTTATGTCAGTACTCTTGGCCTGATGTTTAAGTTTATTTTATGTATTTGAATTATTTGGTTTTCTACTTCTTGGTTTATAGCCATCTAAAGCATCCAGGTTTGCTCTTGCATCTCACTATTAATAAGAAGCACGCTTTTTCTCTACATTTCCATACCTGCACCATACCTGCATTCATCCATACCTGCACGTTGGGAATCGTTAGAACATCGGAGAAAAAGGGCTCGACTTTGCGTAATGTATAAATCTTACACTGGTGGCCCTGCATGGCAGGAAATACGGGGAAGGCTAGATAAACCGGATTATTTTAATAGATTTGATCATAAATATAAAATTAGAACTAGAATTCAAAGAACGGACGTAGGCAAATTCTCCTTTGTAAACAGAACAATCGCAGATTGGAACGATTTGCCTGCGACAGTTTTTGAGCCCTTTCCTTGCTCAGCGCGTGGTTTTAGAAAAAAAGTATAGGAAATTAATCAATAGGGTGAAAAGTGCAGTGAAGTGAAGTGAAGTGAAGTGAAAGGTGCGATTATGGGTAGAGTAAACTAAAAAGTATTGAGCTATTAGTATTTAGGTAAAGTATTATGAGGTGCAGTGACGTGAAGTGAAGTGCAGTGAAGTGATTTCATTTCGTAGTTTATTTCTCTAATCTTAAGCGTCTTTTATAGGCTATTCTGACAAAAGTTCGTATTTATTGATTGATGTTAACGAGTGTTTTACGTGTTAGAAATGTAAAAATTATTATAAGTATTGTATATTATTATGTTGAAGGTAAAAGTGATTATCCATATTTGTCTGAATATGATTGTGAGTGAATACTGGTAGGATGGTGTGTATGCGAGTGTTCCTTTGTCTTTGTATGATATGTATGTAAGCGTGTATGTTTGTATGTATGAATGTTGGTGTGATATGTAAGTAAGTTTATTTACTTAAATGTTAGTATATATGTAGTTTCATTTGCTGTATATGTATAGGCATGTAAATGCAGTTGCATGTTCGTTTGTTTTTATATTGATTTTTTATATATTGTTTTTATAGTTAATTGTGTTTTGTACTTTTAATGTACTTTTGTTTTTCTGTATTCTGCCACCGGGCAACATCAGCCCAATTGTAGAATAAACCCTATCTATCTATCTATCTATCTATCTATCTATTTCATTAGAATAAGTAGCTCGATAGATTGACTAAAAAATTATCTTAAATTGAAGATCGTGGTACATAAGCATGCAGAAATTTCTTCAATCAAATACTTTTGCTAAATATAATTAACTTTCTCTGAAAAAATGTAATTTCCAAACGGCTACTAATGCTCAAACCGTAACGTACTACACTCTACGGCGAGCACCGAATGCTTTCCCACGAAACTATCGAGCAAATCCAACGCTGTTTGAGTGTATTGTCATTTGTGGAAATTCAGGGAAGTAACTCAATTGCATGTTACTACATGTAATTGTCTGTATGTTGTTTTGTTACAATTGGTTCAGTTGTCATCTATTAGACAGTAAAAGGAAAACATGGTGATCCACATTCTTTCTATAACATAAAATGGAGTACTCTCTCAGTCTGAATCAGTGAAAAACTACTGATTGACAGTGACTATTCACTGATGGTGTCAGTTATAACCCTGCCACTGACAATTAGTGAAATGAACTGAACAAATCAGTGAAAATCGGGTCCACTTTTTGAATCAGTGAAACTTCACTGTTTGAATCAGCGAAACAGTGACACAGCAGCACGTGATCAACTGAACGATCAGTGAGGGATGTCGCGCGGGCACTGACGACCAGTGTAACGCTGGCGGTCATTATGAAAAGGTTCGCATATTCGCTGATTGTCAGCGAAACTACACAGTTCGACTGAAGATATCAGTGACTTCGGCTCTCACTGATTGAATCAGCCACAATTTCACTGATTCAGATTCAGAGAGAGATTTACTTATATCCTCATTCGAATGCTTCTCGCCCCCACCCCGACCAGCTCCCCTCCTCTGCGGTATTTCTCCCTTTCCAGTTCCTCGAGAGGAGGCTCAAACCATCAACTGATGTCACTGTAGTGACTCTGACTCTCCTAGGGTCGAGTCCCGACGGTGGCATGGGTTTTCGACACTAGCTAGATAGCTGTTGTCTGGAGGAGATTTCCAGCGGCCGTCCGTCCTATAATTTGGTTGCTCTAACAATAGGTGCCTCAATATGCAATTCTAAAACATTCTGACATTCTGGGGATTCTTTTTCTCTAATAGGTTTGTGCTCCATAATCTATGGCCCCCTCACCCTGCCCCCCAAAAAATCATAACAAGTAGTTACTTAACATTAGAACAGATAAATGTATAAGAAAACTACTTTATAACTTCCTTAATGTGAAAAATAATATATAAAATGTATCGTTTTGATGTAAGAAATTAATATAGTATAGAATGATATAAAACGAGTTGATTAACTTTAACGTAACGTTTTGTTGAGCTTTCTTTTACTACTTGGGTTAGAATTAGAGCTGGGTTCGAAGCAGGGGCTGTGGGTTACTATTAAGTTAACAACTTTATAAAACCAAATCTTTAGTTTGTTTACGGATGCAAATTATTTTATTCACTCCTGAGCGCAAATTTATAGCGTTCAGATGTTGCTAACTACGCGTTTCTAAAACTTATTTCATCATTCAACTATGTACAGTAAAAGGTTGGGTTAGAGAAATAGTGGAGCTCAAGATGGGGGCAGATTATAGTTCTTCCCTAGATTCCATATACACGTTATTTAATGTTTTTGTTGAAAATAAGTTGACAGAATTTGAAGTTGTCAAAATAAATGAATAATATTTTTAAAGAACTACCAATATATATTAAATAAATATTTCCCGACACCTTCCCTACTGTTTACTTGTCGTTTTTTCGCGATGCAGTGCATTTTATCAAATACTTGTAGCATTTTCAAGGACAATAGCATTTCCTGTAACATTTAATTTTAGAATGGACAGAATTTATCTTTACTATTTGTGTCATCAAAACAGTAATTCTTTTAAGAAACAAATTAAATTATTTAATATTTTGCATTCAAGAATGCCGCCTTCATGTCATTTTTTAAAACTTTTATTTAATGATTTCTATGTAATTTGTCTCAATTAAATATTAAATCATAACTTGATCCTGGAAATCGTTAATTTACATCTTGCATTGTATGTGACAAGATAAACAACAACCCTTCTTACCCCATAAAACATAAAATAGACATAAAGTGAGTTCATTATGCATTGTCATACAAGGGACAGTCATTTAGTGCCCCATTCAATTTACGAACCAAAGAAGATCGTATGAAAGCATTCAATCTCGCGCACAGTAGCCAAGATAAATAGTTTTAAACAGGATAGATCCGCGAACTCCGTACCACTGCAAGCAAGTTGATCAACCGCAACTACAAGAATCTAAATCTCCGCCAATCAGCGGCCAACTGTCATCAACGGCCATCCATTAAACATCCCGCTGATTATCTTCTTTTTATCGCTTACACCAGTAACGCACATCCATTGCCTCCGTCGTTACAGCAACACGGTTTCGCGGCCGTACGGCAGTAAATTCGCCGCAACTACCTAAACCAGGGGGGCCTCTCATATCTCTCTAGGCTATTAGCAGTCAATGGCCGACGTACCCTCCTAATTTACCACAATTACCGGCTTAACATGGAAAGGAAACTACACCACGGCTCTAGACGGGTGTACCGCACCGACACAGTGGGAAGGAAGCGAGGCTACCTTCTTTTTGAATTTATGTTGTATGAAGTCTCATGTTATCCGAAGCCAAGGCTCATGTCGAACATGTTTGCTCCTGAGATAATTCGATAATTTGATAATTTAGTGCATCCTGCGTAGGAAAGGTGCGTAGCGGGCTGGACGCTCCGTGCACGTTCTGTGCCTCTGGAATTCTGCCAGCAGGTCGGGGCGGGTTTCCAGTTCGCGCTAGCGGCCGCCTCGTCTTATCGCGGTGACCATCCTCCGCTTGGCCGACCCCTAATTTTGTACGCAAGTTTCTCATAATTAGGAGAAACTATTAACTCTCAATTTTTTGTTGTCGGAGAATGTATTCTAATTCGGTTTCGAGGGAAAGCGGGCAGGACTCGCGCCGGGAGGTAATTTATGTGTTGTTCGGATCGTACAGAAATCTAAAAGTGGACGTGAAAGTCTAATGGGAGGGAATGAGTTTGAATAATATCGAAAAATTACGAGTTTTGAATTTCGTATGATTCGATGTACGCTGATACGTGGGGAAGGGGCATTTCAATGGGTGAATTGTTTTATAATAACTAATTATTTTATTATACTCATTAATTAACTTTAATTTTTGAGGCATCAGGATTCTACAATGAGAAATGCGATTACTTCCAAGGTCTCATTTAAACTTATAATGCGATCTAAACATCCTGCATCTGCTTATTTACATCTACAAGCACACTTCATAAATTTCTTTTCCAATTTGAGATGATGAGTCAATAATGACGTATTAATTTAAATGATTTATATTAGCTGATTTAAGCTTTCAGTGTCTAAGTTTCATTTACAGCGTATATTGACTTTTAGATGAAAGATTTACGAGAAAGCAAGAAAAATTATATTAATTCTTACTAAGAAGGAACCACGAAGGCCTTGATTTCATTGTCTGATATTTTAGCTCCTCGTAAAAATATTGAATTAACAACCTGCATGCATACATAAATGCAAAAAAGTAGTTTGAATGCAATTAGATCAACTTGAAATAATAGTTGTTTCACACGCAATTATTTTAAACACAAAGGTCAATATCTTAAAAAGTTGGATTTGTAATTGTTTATCAAGATCAGAATTATAGTTTTAATGGCCAGTCTCAATGTATTCGAGAAAAATTACCTACATTGCAAAAGGGGCAAGAAGTTCTAAATATGACGAAATAAATACTACCGGAATTATTACTAGGGATGTCAGGAACTTCAGTAACATATTGCAAGTGTAAAATTGTAAATGTTTGTAGATAAATCCTAGTAATTCCTGAGTCGATTAAAAACAAATACTAATTAAGATTTTTTAATCTGGAGATACGTTTGAAAACTAAGTAATAACAAATTGTATGGTATTCATTTTATTAAAGAATTTTAAACTAAGAAATAAGTACAAAATAGTTTAACTGTTTTCTACTTCGCTTGAAATTTTGTGTGCTAATAGCCGAAAGAAATAAATAAACCTGCAATGCCTGTGATCGGGATATCTTTAGGTTCGTGTCCCGACGGCGGCAGGATTTTCAACATTGGCTATGTAGCTAGGCCAAATTTAACGGCTATCTGGCGGAGAATTATAGCGGCTGGCTGCTCTGATCGGTAATTTTCCACGTTTTCCTCCGATCAACACCAGCCGGAGCAGTACTCAAACAAACCACGGACCGCGCGCGATCTTTCCTTCCTCTTCCGTGTTCTATCCGTACTCCTTTCGTTACACTCACATGTACTACACTACCACGCAAGCCGGGAGACCAGTCGGGTGCTAAGAGCATGTTCCGTTTGGGGCGGTGCCCCGCGAGATACCTCATTGGGGGAAAACCCCGCAAACCGACATGCACATCGGCGAGATTTCTCGCCATCCACCAGGGAAAGATCACCCCCAAGCCTCACGATAAAAATGTACTACACTTACGGGACTTGCTTAGCGGTTGACGCGCCCGAAAGCATCAATCAAAAAAATAGCTTTAGCCGAATTGACACACACCTGAATGAATTCTAGTAGTAGCCTAGATTTTTTCGGGATCCTCTAATCTGGAGTCAGCACAAGGGATGGCCAAAAACATTGAGGTGTTTAAAACACCAATATTAACATTTACGTTTTGTTTTCGATGTTATCTTCAGATCGACATACTTTTCCAGAAACATGGCTGGAATACTTTGGATAAACATTATAATTAAATCGTCTGCTGTATTATTTCAGTAGTATACCTTTCTTTGGCGTCTCTAACACGCAACCAATCTTTATGAATGAGGTCTCTAAACAAAGAGACTTTCACGGAGACGTGACCAATTGCACTTTGACTTTAAAATATGAAGGATTTGTTTAAAAACGCATCTAAATATTCATGTAAAATGCAAACCACAACAAACGTCAGGATTTTTGAATCTATATCTAATAACTCCTAAACGAAGTGTTCTAAGGTCTTAAAAACTAAAATGTTGAAGCCAAAGTCCTCAAAGAAACGTCTCTCACACCGTAATCTACAGGATGACACCTTCGTGACCATTCCATTATATTTTTGTTGTTTCGACGCTTCTCGATTCTACCCCACCTGTTCAAAGGCTGTAGAATCTGCAACTGTATGTGAAATTACTAATTAATTGATAATCTATGCGACTGAATTACACGGGTACACCTCTTTCTTCAATAATACAGTTAAATAAGAATAGCTTGTGTTGACAATGGTTTATTATATTATTATCAATTACAAGGTGACATATGGAACGAATGAAGAAGATAAGACGGTCTTGAAGAAAAATATATTACAGGCTTACTAAGGAAATGGAAAATTAAGGAAGAGGGTGGTGTATAGCATGCGAGAGTTCTCGCACAGGTACGCTAGTTATTAATTATTCGTGAACAAACAACAAAATATATAAAAATGGAAAATACCATCTGTTTTTTTTATTTAAAACATCAATATTTTAAACAACGGTGTTTTTTCGATGTTTTCATCTATATTAAAAACTTTCGGTGATGTAGCGAAATATCGATGTAGCGATGTTTTGATCAAATTCCATCGCTGGTCGCTTTCAACTTTTCCCACAATACAGCACATTCTAAAGGCAAAGGACAATTTTTATCCATGCTGAGAACACGATAGCCTTTCTTTGGTCGTTTCGCACTTGCACGTTTAGTCCGTTGAGTTTTAGCCACCTTGGCCATCCAGATAAAGCAACAAATAACAAGTGGGGGAAAACATGAGATAAGTTGATAAGATACAATGTTCGTTCTTTGTTTTCCTTCTGTCTAATAAGTCGACCCAACACCCGCTCGTCTGTCGCTTGATATGTTTTATGCTGCCCACTCACTGACCGCACCTTGCGTATGCGCATTTATTTCACGAGTATTTTGATATATCCTGATGGCGCGATATTAAATCCATCATTCCAATTAAGTACAATATATGCGTATGGCATAATTATAATGCCAGAACTGTGAGAAACCCATAAATGTTCAACGTTGTAAATCTTCTATCACAACTGACAGATAATAACTTTCCTTGTATGAATATTGTAGGTACATTCGTAACAGGGCCAGTAACATAATGGCCGCGCAATTTGATGTTATGGTTTTAATGTTACTGTCTGCATGTTTGTACATTTACGAGCGTTTTTAAATTTAGTGCTTCCTCTTAGTAGCAAATAACAGGTACTGTTGACAGTGTGGTTGAAACGGCATCATCATGGAAGGTTTTATGGTTCTTTAGAGCTTTCGAGAATATCGCTGGGAACAAGCAAGTGGAAACGTTCTCAAATTTCTGTGTGAATGAGAATTAATATGACACGTATTGTAGTCGCGCTAGATTTGGTTCGTAATATTACTTTTGTATGTGAAAAATATTTATTAGTGCGAGTAAACACATGCTTAAATCCAAGGTGACTCCCTTCTCAGTTCACAGGCGTGCACACAGGGTGATGGCAGGTGTGCTGTGGAAGCAGGCGGCCTTCTTGGACTTTTTAAAAGGAGTCACGTGCCTTACATATAAAGTAACATTTTATTTCCGTAAATAAGAACAGCGTTGAATCACTTCTTTTTCCAATTTTTTTTTTTAATCTGACAACTTGTGAATAGTTATATACGATTCGAGGGGCACTCAACGCCATCTGGCAATCCTGTAAATGGTTCAACATAAAGTCAATTGTATTTATTAGTTTATCCTTAAAGTTAAAATAGAATTCTCTTAATAGGTTTATGTATGCACTAGTAAAATGTGACGTAAGTAAAAACTTTTAATGGAAAGGAGGTCCATAAATGCAATTGACCCCATTTTTGTTTTCGGCTGTGGGTGCTTATATCTCAGTTCTTTTCATAGAATTCTACGTTTGTTTCAAATATGAAAAAAGTCTAGAAAAAGGAAGAAGAAGAAGAAGAAGAAGAAGAAGAAAAACGATATGAAAATGCAGGTACGTTTTTCCTTAGAACATTTTACCATCGACGTTTCTTTTCCTGGAAATGATTCAAATGATGTTGACAACGAAGAAAAAGAATATTAAGAAGAGGCTAAAAAAATCGCATCAAAACCTAAGATACTGTCGACTCCGGTTAAAGTGAACTTCTGGTGACTAACATTTCTGGTTCACTATATCTGAGGTTCACTAAGTTCCGATGAGATCAAAATTAAAGAGAATTTCTCCATAAGGATTAATTTCATTAATACAGAGATACGGTAAAATACATTAACAACACGAACTGAAAATTTCAATATGTTTATTTGCCCTTAAAAAGTCAGTTATTTTTAATTGTTTGATTCGTACATTCTTCATTAGTAATTTGTCTAGATCCTTGTACACAGTTCGTGCTTTCTCCGTACTTGATTCTACATTGTCCACTGTCTCTGAGTATCGTATGCAGTCTTGAGACCCTTCAATCCTCTTGCACTGTTGGAACATCGTTCCACTTTCCGTAGGCAAAATGTTTCTGTAGCAGCAAGACGCCAGCGGCTAATTAAACTGACTGGATTTCCGCGCGACGCGAGGGGGGGGTGTTGCCAAGCAGTAGTGACTGTGGCAATCGTGTTCTTCCTGTCGCCTAGGTAGAGTACAACGTGATTTGTCCCGTAAGTGTAGTGCACTTTATACCGCTAGATATGTCGGTACTCCTTCCCCGCTAGAACGTGAGATCCTGCGCAGAGTTTCCTGTTGGCTTTTAGGGGGTTTCCATCCTCTAGGTATCTTTGCCAGAGAAGCAGCGCTCTAATCGGGACAACCTTTATGCTCCCGATTGACATCCGACATACGTGGCAATGTAGTGCTTGTAACAGTGTGTGTGCGTGTGTGTGTGTGTGTGTGTGTGTTAGGCGAGTGGAAAGGACAATAATTAGGAAATAAAGACCACGCCCGTTTCTGGCTCATTCCCCTCTGAGGAAAAGTACTCTGAAGTTAGCCTGGCATTGTAAAAAATACGACAAAGTACCTATTTGAGAAACCGACTGCTGGAATCCTCCAGACAGCGGTTAAATTCGACTTCGCAATCTAGGTAGTGTCGAAAATCTGCCACCGTCAGAACCCGAATCATAGTCCCTCTTGTTCAGACTCGTTGAAGTGGTATCAACTGTTGCCATGAGGCAACTCATCCGACACGAAGAAAGAAAATAACGCGAACTAGTGGTGCTAAAACAGCACGTACTATCTCGCCCTTATTTTTACGCAAAATTCCCTGAAATGCTCTCAAATGTTCGAAACATTGTACATGACAATATTTCAAAATCTGTAAAGAATAGATTTCATTGAAGGAAAAATCTCTACCCATTAATATTTTCGTTGCGGGAAGACTTCTAAAAATTGTGAGCTTTGCAGTTTTCGAAAATAAGCGTTATCAACTAACATGAGACCTGTATCATTCTGTTCAACGTCCTTTACACTATCCAACAGAAAAAAATTATCCATGTTTTGAAAATTTGGCAAATGCCCCTGGGGCTTGATGTAAAGTACCCCCTGAAATTAAAATTAGCTGCTAGCGTTGTTCACACACGGACAGTCGAACAGACAGACGGTCAGACGGTCAGACGGACAGATGGACAGATGGACAGACGGACACGAGCAGACAGACACGAACAGACAGACACAAACAGACAGACACAAACAGACAGACACAAACAGACAGACACAAACAGACAGACACAAACAGACAGACACAAACAGACAGACACAAACAGACAGACACAAACAGACAGACACAAACAGACAGACACAAACAGACAGACACAAACAGACAGACACAAACAGACAGACACAAACAGACAGACACAAACAGACAGACACAAACAGACAGACACAAACAGACAGACACAAACAGACAGACACAAACAGACAGACACAACAGACAGACACAAACAGACAGACACAAACAGACAGACACAAACAGACAGACACAAACAGACAGACACAAACAGACAGACAAACAGACAGACACAAACAGACAGACGCAAACAGACAGACGCAAACAGACAGACACAAACAGACAGACGCAAACAGACAGACACAAACAGACACAGACAAGACGCAAACAGACAGACACGAACAGACAAACACGAACAGACACGGACAGACGAACATCCGGACGTTTTGCCGTCAATCGATTTTTAGGTATCAAGGACCCACAAAACATGGAATTCTGGCTACACCACGTGTTAGAAAATTCCTCCCTCTAAATTTAGCAACTGGATTTATCCACTTTTTCTTTATCCACTTATTTAGCAACTGGATTTATCCCTGTAATATGAGTTTTTCTGCCGAAAACTTCGCCGTGTTCCGCACTCTCTTCCGCATAGCGAGAAAGTACAAAGAATCTTAAGGAAAAATCGCTTCTAAACCGCTTAGAAGCGTGTTTTCGCCTGGACTCCCGAAAGTGGCTCTCGCGGGCGCGCCTCTCAGCAGGCGTGGGCGACGTGGCCGCGCGCGTTACTCGCTCGTTAGGTCCCGTTGCCGGTGACTTATCGCGTCGGCGCAGATGGTCGCCGCATCCCCTTCACAGCGCCCCGCCCCCACTCCCGCCACCCCCGCTCGCAGGCTGCTGCTGTTCCTGCGGTTCCATTTCCGGATCGGCCCGTGAAGACGTCGTTAGGCATGATTCGGTACTTCCGATTTCTTTTGTCACGGGGTTACACAAAACGTAATCTACAAAATAATCAGAAAAGTACAAATCGACTCTTATAAACATGTTAACATTAAGAATGATTGTTTTATTCCCGACATACATCTCCTTTGAAAGTAGTATTGCACTTAAAAGAACCAAGAAGTCAATTGTTTTCCTGCTATTTAAACGAGAGAAATACTATCTGAAACCAAAGGGTACCCCCGGATAAGATGGTAAAATGTTCCCCTCAACCAAATTACATTCAGCTGCTATTCTGTGGCCATCCTCCTAAAGCCGCACGTGCCTAGGACGCGGCAACTGCCGAACAGCAAAGTGGTTGACTACAAATGTCTTAGTTTTTTTTAAATGACCCAGCTATTAAAAAAATATTAAAAATTCACAAGCATTCTGAGATGAAGTTTTAAGATTATTTTCGTGCCAGTGTCTGTGTTCTAAGACAAGTAAAATAGTTCTTGTAAATCTGGGTCTAACCTATTCACCTTCATTTCCCCACATATATAGCACGTATAATAAACACTAATATAAATGCACAGAACTGTTCCAGTCATTTTCAATGTATATTGAAAGTCCAGGTGCTTTAAGGCGGAAAATGGTTTTTATTTTTTTAACTGCAGCCCAGCAATCGAAAAAAAAATGCACAACAATTTGTGTTTTAAGAGGAACGTTTGACATTTCTTTCGAGCCTGTTCCAGGCTTCTAAGACATAGTAAAAATATTTCTTGTTATTTTTTCCAAAATATTTTTTTGTGTTTCAATTTGGGCCTGAGAAAAGTTTGAAACTGTTTTTCTGATAGTACAAATTGTGTTCTTATTTACCATACTTTTTTCACTCAGATAAATAGTGTTAAGTTGTCGAAAAAAATTGAAATTAAAAAAACGTTTTTGGCTGTATAGGGGTGTGGGTGGAGGGACGGGGGCTAAGAAACCTTTCAAAATTATTATTTTTATGTTAGAATTATAGTGTAACCACTCATATGTAATTTGGTGAAGGGAACTTTTACCATCTTATCGGGGGGGCCCTTTAAGGGCTAAACTTCAGGAAGAAGATTTTTATACTGTGAGAAAAGACGAAGTACATTACAATTTCGTGTTCGTGAATGCAAAATTACAGTTATAAAACTTATGTGTTGGACGCTCACGTATCACAATGTAAAATCTAGAGAGCGTAAATCAGAAGTCTCATTTCAGGAGACGTGAAACAAACCTCCGAGATACGGTTATGTCTTAATACTGTGAGAAATAATTTGTGGGCGATAAAAATTCAGCTCAACTTTAATTTTTATTCGCAACATGATTACTTGTATAACAATTGTTACCAAAGTTGTACATATTAGTCTCTAGACCAAGATAAGCACTAATTAATGAAAGTTAAAATAACTCACGTAAATAAATGTTACGTAAGTTGATAAATGTGGATAACAATAATACTCATGAAATGAAAATTATACTAGCAAAGCTTCGAATGATTTTGAAAAGTTATGGCTCTTCCGTTTTAATTCATGTCTTATTTACGTTTTATTGTTGAAATTTACTTTCTCCACTTCGGTATACCAGTGATTCAAATTATTACCAGTTCAAGAAAACTTCATCGTCATCAAATTATTATCAATTCAAGAAAACGTACAGAAACATATAAGAAATAAATTGAACTTTCAAATAAATTGTTGAAACCTAAATATGCTGATGAATTGGAATATATGAAAATGGAATTTAAGGTACAAACATAAAAAATAGCAAGCATTTTTTTTAATGAGATTTGAATAAATGTTGGGGCAGGCGGAAATTTAATTCTGAAAGATTTACATGAATACCGACACTAAGGCTGAACATTTCATTGTACAACTATTCATTTATTTGACTATTAGAAAGAAGTGATATAGCATACTAATTACTAATGAATCAAAATTATATACGTTTGAGAGAGCAGTAAATTATGACTGAAATCCTTGTGCTAATATTATCACCAAAACGTTCTTACCACAAAAATAACACATGTCTCATTACTCCTAATTTTTCCTGAAGATGTTGATTCAATATTTATTTAACCAGGGTTTAAAAAATAATTGTTTTAGATTTACTTTTCAATATTTACTTTAAATACATCATAAATTTCAACAACCATGAAGAACTTATTTAGCAACTGCAAGAATAGCAGACAATGAACATTTTGTAGTGACATAACAAAATAAAAAATGTAAAATTCATCTAGCCACATCCATGTTAAATATAATGCGCACTCAATTTCTCGGATGTTTTTTTCGGCAAATGCGACACGAATAAGGGTTGGAAATTATGACGGAAGAACTAAATACGAGATCTGTAGCTCATTTTTCGGTGCAAGTAGATTCGATTATACAAGAACAATATTTCTTGTTATCAAAATATGTCAACATTTATTGTTGACAAAGTAATGTTGACAAAGGAGTGATGTTAGAGATTCCGGAACTCAAGAAAACCTGCCCGTATAGTACCTACACCTGCTTCGTTACGTCTACATTGTTTCCATCGCTGGGCATTGTGTTTTCTGATCCACTCTCAATGGAACTCTTCGCCAACTGCTGATTCTTCTCCATCAATACCCGAAATACCAGTTGGTCAGAGGAGGTGGCCGATCGGGGTTCGGCGAAACGTAATCGTTTCTCGCACCACGGGGGCGCTTTGAGCACGTGCGCTCGGCTTTTGTCACCGCGCTCCCCGCCTCTCACGGCCCCCTGCACATGTTCGCGATATTGAGACATCGCGCCGCCGCCACGCCTTCCCACAATTGCGGGAAACTGCGCGAACGCCCCAGAATTAAAATAAACGATGTCGCTTGTCGATCGGGTGATTCGGTTCATATTTTATGGCGACGTGCTGGGCGGGAACCCATTTGCAACGTGTTACTTACTCATACAGATGTGAATTTTGTATGATTCTGGTTTTATGTGAGACTCCATTCTTTTCCCCTCTCTCTGAAAAGATTACTGACTCACTTTTTCATATGAATTCCATTTACCTGATGTAGTCATTTTGTCGATATACATTGGTGACACATTTTTCTTTTGCAAAAATACAAAATGAATTAATCTCATTTTTATTTCATATAATTGCAGATTTATTTTAATATGGATTGGTTACATTGAGATAATATTTGATCAACGAATGAAGCGGCACTGAGGTAATATATCAAATAGTGTTTGACAAGAAATACTGTTTCCGTTATTTTCAAAATATATCAGAAATTCTGGCTTTTACATAAATTAATTATATTTTGTCTAATATTTTCTTTAATCGCCACGAATGTCTGATTATCTAATAGCTATTATATTCATAACTACGTGAAACAAAATGAGTCCTACAATTTAACTTGTATCAAATTTCCTTCATGATATTAAAGCATTCTGTTAAATTTGCTTATACTGAAAATACGATATCTACGAGTATTATTTAATATTATCGAGGTATCTGACAAATGTATTTCTGCAAATGTAATTTAGCATGGAGTCAAACAACGAATCCTTAAATCGTTCTGATTAAACCCGCAAGGCAACTGAATAAATACTGGCAAGTGGAAAAGTCCAAAACGTACGATTGCAACATTTTTACAGAGGCCAATCACATTTCGCCATTCTTGTTATAACAAAATCTCTCCATTTCCGGATAAGGTGCACCATTCCCACCCTTAGGGTGTTGGTTCACTGGCCACGAGCCGCCTGTCCTCTCCTTTCTCGTCCTCTGCTGGCCGCGCGGTGCAGTATTCATAGCATTCCCGGGCGGGGCGGGGCGGGGCGGAACGGGGCGGAACGGGGCACTCCACCGCCGGCAGGGGGCGGGGCTCACACAAGAGGGCGCTGATCACTTCTCGTCGCGCACCCGGCGTCGCAGTGTGGTGAGAAGTGATGCCGAGTGGGCGGGCGGGGCCCCGAGGCGGCGGAAGGGCCGCCGCACGAGGGCGACAGTAAACCACGTTTTATGGCAATTTGGTGGCAAGTGCGCGGATTACGGTTCTCCTGGGAAGGTCCCGCGCCCGCCCGCCCGTCTACCCACCCTTCGGCCTCGCATCCTGCTTGCATGCCCGCCCTCCCTCCCGCCCGCCTGCCCGCCCCCGGCACGCCCGCCTGCCTGCCCGCCTCGTTCTCCTGACCCGCCCACCCACAACCAGCCCCAGATCGCTCTGCGTCCACTGCCCGCCCCGTCCTTTCGTATCCTTCCGTGCCCCTCCCTCACCCTACCCTGCCTCTCCACTCTTCGCGCTCGTTCTGTGCCCACCACCCACTTCTACTGCTCGTCCACTCGCCAGCAATTCCGCCTCATTTCTCCCCGCCCTGCTCCATCCGGGCTCACTTCACCCCACCCCGCTCCACACCCACGCCACTTCCCCCCCCGCCCCGCTCCACTCCTTCCCGCCCCGCTCTACTCCCCGCCTCGCTCCATCCCGCTCCGCTCTACTCCGCCTCGCTCCTCTTGCCTCTCCAGATTTCTCTCTTCCTTCTCCGCTCCCCACGCACCCTCCAATCTACCCCACGTCCTCCAATCCATCCCCTTTCCCTCCAGCCCTACCCGCTCTTCCCCACCGGCAACCCCGCCCTGCCCTTTCCCGCCCTAGGCAGCTTCCTTCCCGGTCGCCCACCTCGCGTCCAGCATCCACCCACTCCACACCAACCAACCCACCCCCTCACCTACCCTCCACCGTCCACCCTGTCCCGCCCCCTCCCGACGCTCGAGTCTCGCCCCACGGCCCCCGACGAATTTCACCCGTAAATCATGGCGTCGTCACGGCCGGCTGCTCCGTCGCCGCGCGCGCCCCGCGGTCGCCGCCGCCGCCGCCGCCGCCGCCGCCGCCGTTCGCACGTTCGGGGAAACTTGCGATTAGTCACCCCGCACCCGCCGCCGGTAGTAGGTCCGCGGAATTGTGTTTCCGAAATGAACGTTTCCACGTCGTTGGATGAGGGTCGCGCCGCGCCGCCGCGGAGGATATGAGAAAGATCGTGCGACGGTTTCCGGAAATCGTAATTTTCCGGTTATGGTCCTTAATTCGTGAAATGAAAATCACGAAGGGCTGGTATGAAATATTGGCATTTTTATACGTACAAATGAATCGTATAATATACTGCATGAATACCTTGAAGAATATATTTCAGAATATGTTTTCGAAATATTATAAACATTCCTATTCATGTTCACATAAAAATTATGATTTTCGAAGGAATCACTTATATAACTTAAAGTGTGAGGTAACCACGAGAAATGCCGAAGGGGAAATTTTTCTACAATCATTAATAAAACCAATAAAATATTACAAAATTACTATATAAGAAAAAATCTCTGCTTTGATTGTAAGGTACCTCTGGAATGCTTATTTTAATTGTCATTCAATTACTGTCATGCGAGTTTTATACGAGTATTATCGTTAGATGTACGTTTAACAATTCACATCAGTTTCAACTCATTCAAGGACATAACAAGGTCCTTCAATACATAGAATTCACGTGAGTTTTAACAAATTTACAGTCTTCATGACATAAATAAACTATTGACTGATAAGACGTTGAATATTGCGATATGATTGGTAACGTGACAAATCTTTCTTTTAAATGTAATCTGAGTGGTAATTTCACCATTGCTACCCAATTAAAAAGAACTCTATTACAAATAATTTCACTTTTCGAGAGAGTGTAAAACACGACATTAAATGAAAAGCCAAGAATATCAGCAGTAAAGACAGTGGAGGGGGGTGGCAAGGTCCAACGGCAGGGGTAAAGGGCGCCAAGTGAAAAACACTCCATGAGGGAGGGTACTGGGAGCTTTAATACAAGTCCTTCAGAATTCCTAGGAGACATCTTTTTGGGAGTATTGAAGGAAATATTGAACTCATGAACGACTATTCAACTCATCTCAGAACTTACGCCAATGTGGGAGAGACCCTTGTTCTATTGAGGCCTCTTATTTGCCTTCTAAATACATTTTAATACATTTGCGATAGAGCAATTTGTCTTTGAGTACTTCAAATATGTCTCCGGATTTTTACAAGGAGTGGGGAACACAGCATTTGTTTTCAGCTGCCTATACAAATGTTGTTGGAAGCAGACATCCGGAGAAAGGAAGAATAGGGCGAGGTGTGGACGAGTAGGGCAGGGATGAGGCGGTACGGGGTCAGAGTGGAATCAGGTAAAGTGAGACAAGCCAAAAAGGGAAGAACAGGACAGAGCGGGCAGGGCAAAGTAAAGCGAGAACACACAATAGAAATAATTCCTTTTCCAGGCTAATAGATGATTATGACAAACAAATCCCCGGGCAACACGAAGTACTTCAGTTAATTACATAATAAAATGATTCAAGCTCTCATTGAAGAACTTTGTTTTTTCTTCAGTTTTCAATTGATATTACATTTTTAAAACAGGAATGGCGTTCTGCCTTAGCTGAGGATTTAAAATGTTTACAACACGGCCATTTCTGACAATTGTGAGGTATCTAGCAAGCAGAACACAACGAAAAACCTACAAATGCCCCACAGGCGGGTCGCCGGGCGGCGACAGAAGGCCGTAAACGGGGCTACGGCGGGCGCGTGGGCGGGGCCGCGGGGCGGGTGGCGGGCGAGGGGCGAGGGCGGGCGGGCGGGCGAACGCGCTGTGTGGGCGAGGTCCCCGCGCTCGACAACCCTCTTCTTCGGAGCCTCGTGGAAAATGAGCCCACGATTTATTAGGCCTCTCGGCGCTGTAGCTAATTGAGTCCCGATACGGTCCAGCGAGATTCTGTGCCGGTGGTCTCCATGTGCGCGTGTGAAACGCGCGCCCGCCCCCGAGTCGACCGCCGCCTCCGCCCCCGCCCTCGCCCCTGCCCTGCCCCGCCCCAGACCGTCGCCGCTCTCTCCACCGCCCACGCCCCTATCCCGCTTCCGCCACCGAGGTCTCCCTGATCCTCAGGCTCCAGGCGAGTCTGCTCGTTCCAGATTGCCATCCTCCGACCCAATGCCGTATGATGCAATGATGCGTCCGCCCCCGAACATACTCGTTCCTCAAAAACCTAGCGGAAGGTTCTAAGGTTCAAGTCCCGACGGTGTCAGGACTTTCGACACTACCGAGATAGCTACATGGATTCAGGCGCTCTCTGAACGAGAATTCTGGTTGGGGAAAACCCCGCGAGCCAATGGATAGGTCAGTGCCGGCTCTCGCCATCCAACGGGGGAAGCTCACCTGCCACCTCTCTCACGATGAAAACACCATCAAGCTTGGTTCTCAGGCTCCGGCGAGTATGCCCGTTCCAGATTGCCATCCTCTGACTCAACGCGTCCTCGTACTATCTGTGCGCCTCCGAACATTCTCGTTTCACTGAAGTGTAGCAGGGGGCCCAACGGCTCGAGTCCCAATTGTGGTAGTATTTTCGACGCTAACGTGAGAGCTAGATGAAATTGAGGCGCTGAATGGAGGAGAATTCTGATTGAGGAAAACCCCACAAGCCAATGGTTAGTTCTGCGACGGATCTCACCATCCAACGGGGGAAGATCGTCCCCTAGCGCGATAAAAACAAGCATTACACTTGCAGGACTAATGACTTAAGCAGTTGACGCGCTCGAAATCACTAATCAATCAATCAATCAATCAATGGAAAGCATAAGCTCCAAACGCTTGTGTAAGAATCTACGTGGCTGTCCGGGAGGAGCCGCGACCTAGGAACAGATGACGCTTTGAGTTATGTTGCGACCTTCCTCATTTGGCCCTGAAGAAGGTCGCTGCATGACGGCGAACCATTGACATCTGTGGCTACACATGGGATGCCACGAACAGTAGACCCCCGTTCCTCACCCTTCATTACTTCCGTCACGACCGTTCCGTCCGTCTCCGACTGGTCCGTCCGTTTCTCACCATGGAGGATTGCCCTGCCTTTCAAAACTGCCCCCGCCCGTTCTGTTTGACATTCTCTCTCGCTGGACATCATTGCCCGTCACAACCCGCCCCTAACTGGTCAATGTCACCCATCCGCGCGTCTGCTTGTATGCTTATCCGCTCGTCTGTTCATTCGTCTATCTGTTCGTCCAACAGCGTGCCCATGTATCCATCCGTCTGTTTGCCAACCTCCCTCAACCTGTCCTGCTTAATGCCAACCTTTCCGGTCGTCTACCAGCCTGGCTGTAAGACCGTCCTTCTGTCTGCCCATCTACCCATATTCCCGTTCGCCCGTGTGCCTGCCCGTCCGCACGTCTTCTCACCTGCCTGACTGCCCGCTTATCCATCCGTCTGCCCGACCTCCATGTGGTCCATCGTCTCGTCTGCCCGTCCGCGCATTTGCTCGTTCGACCCAATAAATACACTGCCATCCTCGCCCACCCCACGTGACTTCCCCCACTCCATTCCATCTCATCTTCCCCGTGCACGTCCGTCTTCGTCCGTACACGCTCGTCCGCGCTGTCCCCGCCCCACTCCTGATCTTTCTCACTTGTCCCTACGTCGTGTCTCTCCCCGGCTCCTCACCTTGCCCAACAATCACTGAAATACTGAGATCACTGAAACAATTTTCTAAGGACCGCAACATGTACCATTTGTTTTTGAATGAAATGACAATAAGGAAAGGGTGGCTTGACGACTGAATGTGAGCAGATTTATTTCAATTAAGAGCTCTTAGAATCAAAATTTTCAAAAACCTTAAGTTTATTTATACGTATATTCAGAAATATAGCGATTACGCCTTGTAACCAACATATATTTATTTCAATTATACGAGAATAATATCCTAGTAATATACGTAAAAATAACTATTTCATTTATTGGTGAAGCATAATGAGAAAGCGTAAAGAACAAAATAGTTATTATTAATATTATAATTAGTTATATGCATACAATGATTATTCACATTAGAGCTCAGTTTTGCAATACTAAGAATTCATTTTGGAATACATATGAAATGACATTCCCATATAAAGAATAAGAGAGGCATGTAGTTCATGTTTTGATATTTGGAGAGGTATAAGTTAGTCCAATATAATATTGAAATACTGGATCTAACATGACCGAAGAGGATTATAGTACTGTACTGAAGGTGTCGTAGTTATCATCAAGAGATAGACACGATATCTTAAACGAGAATTAACTCTCGCGGCATTTCTTCACTTGCCTCGTAACTTCGAAGTGTCAAACCACCATCTTGTTCCCCGACCACCCACATCCACTTGAATCAACCCGAGGAGAGGCCGGAAAGGTCCCCCTTGCTCCACTTCCTCTGTCAGTGGGGAATTCTCGTCGCCCTCGTCTGAGGTCACCAGCTGCTCAGTTGCCTGCTACCCCTGCTGCAACACCCGCCCTGCTCTCCGGTGGCTTGTCATATGGGTGTCTAAAGCGTCACCATTTACAAGCCACTTCGAAGCTAGGGGTGGATCCCGTCGCTCCTGAGGGTGTGATAGCAGCATGCCTTTTCACACAAAAAGTAGACGTGAATGAAAAATGAAGACCTTTTTCCAAAAATGGACACATGTTAAAGAAATATTTTTGATTCACGATATTTGAGCTAATTTTTAAAACAACGATTCACGAACTACTGAAAAAAATCACTCGTTTTACTCAATTTTCAGTGTTTATGCGTAAGAATTGTTTTCAAGGTGCTGCGGAGGAGGTGTTGAAAATGTTAATATAGTGCGATTTTTATAAAGCTGCCTCTCAAGGCCCGTCTTCATGTTGGAAAATGTCACGGCCATTCGCGTCTCTCTCGGTCGTTCCGCTAGATGTCGCCTGATCGTGACCGTATCAATCACTGCGTGATCATCCAACATCGAGATCATTCGACGACCGAGAAAGACGCGAATAGCCTTGACATATTCCATCGTGAAGATGGGCCTTAGATTATAATAATGGAAGAAACGAAGGCTGAAATGAAGGTGGAAGTGAAGCCAGAGGTGGATGGCAAAGTAAACGCGGAGAAGATGCTGAAAGTGGTAACAACAGTAATGCAACAGCAATGCCTCAAAGTCTGAGACTTACCAGAATGTAGTCGCAAGCAAAGACTCGAACGAGGAAGTGGGGTGCTTAAGCGAGAGAATAGTTTTCAATTCAATTAAATTCAACAAAGAGGCGAATGCTGAAATGAAGATAGAAGAGAAGCCGGAGTAAACGTGGAGGAGGTGCTGAAGGTGGTAACAACAGTAACGCAAGGCGGAAGCCTCGAAGTCTGAGACGGACCAGAACGTAGTCGCAGGAGCGCAGTCGCAAGCAAAGATTCGAGCGAGGAAGCAGGGTGTTTAAGCTTGAGAATAGTTTTCAATTCAATTAAATTCATCAAAGAGGTAGAAGTGAAAGATAAGGTGAAGATCAGAGTGAAGGCGGCGGAGGTGGAGATAGAGATGAAAGTTAAGGTGGAGGAGGTGCTGAAGGAGTTAATAATGATGTGAGATACGAAAGCTGAAATGAAGGTGGAAGTGAAGACGGAGTTGGAGGCCGAATGATCGCGTAGGACAGTGAGTTCAAGGTCTTTTACTGTTGGCAGTGGCACGCGTCGTGGCACCATAGCATGCCACGAGATTCTCTGCGCAACTAGCGTCGGGAAAGGGCACTATTACAAGTAGTAGTAACCCCGCTGTTTTACAATAGTGATGCCGTTGTCTCTGGTGGTGGGGTAAAGAACTGCTTGGAGAGGTGATTTCGTCGTGGCACTCGTGCCACGGACTCCCGCTCGTGGCATCGACTGAAAACACTGGCGTAGGAAGTGCTGAAGGTGGTAGCAACGGTAACGCAAGGCGCAAGCCTCGAAGTCTGAGACGGACCAGAACATAGTCGCAGGGGCGGAGTCGCAAGCAAAGACTCGTGCGAGGAAGCAGGGTGTTTAAACGTCAGAATAATTCAATTCAATTAAATTCAACAATGAGGCGAAAGCTGAAATGAAGGTGGAAGTGAAGCCGGAGGTGGAGGCCAAAGTAAACGTGGAAGAGGTGCTGAAGGTGGTAACAACAGTAACGCAAGGCTCAAGACTCGAAGTCTGAGACGGACCAGAGCGTAGTCGCAGGAGCGGACTCGCAACCAAAGACTCGTGCGAGGAAGCTGGGTGAGAAGCACAGCGGCGCGGTGCGGCGCCCAAACGCCGTCTTTTACAGTCGCCTGGTAATCAGAACCATGTGTCGCTCGTAAACACTGGCGCCGCGCCGCGCGTCCCGCCGCGGGGCGGGCGCCGGAGCCGGAGGCGACCGCGTGGCGTTTAGCGTCGCAATTTCGTCGCCGCGACGAGAGGACGTGGCAACGGGGCGGGAGGGCTTTGTGGGCGACGCAGCTGCACGCCCGTCAACGGCCCGGCGCGAGGCTGGCGAAATTTGCTGACGAACTTGCGCTGCACTGCGAGCTGTCGGGAGAATGAACCTTGCGAACTGCCGCTCGATAGTTTTGAGCCGGTTTCGGGGGTGTAGTGGCTTGGAGAACGTTGAACGGGGATTTGAAGGCGGAGGTTTCGTGTCGCACGTAGTTGTTCGTAATAGGTGTTGGCAATTATTGCTCGTTTTGTGTGTCCTGGTACATCAATTGAGGTAATAATTGAGGTTCTATGAGAGTAGAGCACGTTGTATCCAGAGAAGTGGTGGTATTTCTCCTCCACTATGAGAGATATGTGAGATGTATGTGAGATTCAGCACCGACCTCGGCTTTTCGGAGGTTTCCTTTCCAAGTATCTCCTCCAGCGGGGCACCGCTCCATCGGGGATAATCTACGTATAAGAGTCTGTCCGGACGCCGGACATGTATTGCAGTGTAGGACATGTGTGTCTGTATAAAGGGTGACGAGAAAACAAGGATGAGGGAGGAAAGATGCCGCGCGGTCTGTGACTCGTTGATAGTGTTCAGCAACAGTATTCGCCTGGTTGTTCAGAGAAACACCGTAAAAGAACTGATCAGAGCAGCTGGGTGCTAGAATTCTCTACCACATAGCGAATGAATTCGACCTACGTATGTAGATAGTGTGTGCTAGTAAGACTGCAATGGCAATGTTTGGGCAATTTGCAATTGCAATTGGCAATTTGCAATACATACGGCTGTTGCGTAGTTTGCCTGTCATATCACTCAACCATCACTCTATTTATAATCATTACTCTCCCTTCATAATTCACGTCATCATGTATTGGCGAGTAAAAGTACATGTTCGTCATGATTCATCAATCATAATTTCTGCCGTTGTAACGGTAGTTGATCATTACGATTGTTCTGATCATTATGGTTTTGTGAATAACGATATGTCGTGATAAATTCGCAACTTTTGGTTTCTTTAGCATGGAATATGTATGACGACTAAAGCCGATGGGGATTGTTGAGTACATAAAAAAATTATACGGCAAAACATTACAGAATTAATATAATATTATGACAACATAATATGATGGACAACTTGCATACAAGTTCTATATTTACATACGCAAGTAAAAAAAGCTCTCACGAATAAATGGGAAAATCTTTTGTGGTTTGCAATCAAACTCTCCCCCTTCACCACACTACTTAGTAATGTTAGCCCCTCATAAATACATATTTCCAGCTCCAGATGATGATTTTCCAAATGTTCATACTAATTATATTGAAGTTGTTCATTGTTCTTTGCAGGAATATTTTTTTCGTAAACAGTCCTTTTCACTATGTCTTGTGCAGATTTTTTTATTTATTAATAAACTATCGTAGTGGTAGATTTTAGAAATTGATTCAGCTCAAAGTCCTTGGGCAATTGAAAAAGGTTAAGTTGAAAGGGTTGCGGACGCTTGTTTTACTCACACATAATACACATATTGAATCCCCCTCAAAAAACAACAAATATTATGATCTAAAAATTGCACATCCGTATAACTACAATATCTGCTTAGGAAGTAGATTTATACGTAATATTTCTGAGTGTATGAATATTTTCATTCTACTTATTTTAATTTATTGCCATCAAATGATCAACAAAATACAAAACACTTGAAAAGGCCATACTCTCTTGATCGAGTGTTGTGATATAGTCTTGTGTTGTGAAGTGTGATGTATTGTATGAGTTATTTTTGTCTGATAAAAATATTACTCGTACAAACTTAATATTTTAATTATTTCCCTGAAACTTGCAGAAATCTACAGATGAGAGTATTTTTTGGCACGGCATTTTGGGTGGATAGTCCGATTTTGTGGGCCAGATAACGGTGTCCCCACTCCTGGGCCTAGTTAAAATCTCTTGCTTTGAGGTAAGAGCGACATTTGGCGAACACGGCGTACACCGTAACTAGCAAATAACATCCCTACACCGTCCTAACTTGCCTACACCGTAACTAGAAAATCCGCCTGCTTGAGCTTTCCTTCGTCCCACACCTACAGAAACTGGGACTTTAAAGGAAAGCTACAACTATTTTTGCCAAGACCGGATATCGAACCCGAGATAATACCCGAGGAACTAGTATGCTTCAAGTGAGCCATCCTAGAGTTATTACTATACTATTCCCACCCTTCCAATTACATCACCAATTTAATGTGTGCTTTATTTTTCTTAATTTTTTGTTCCGCCTTTCTATTTCCCCATGCACACCATTTCGCCTTTTGGAACTTTTTGCCCCCATAAAACCCGTCCGTCGGGCAGTGCCCCGCATTTTCCACCCACCTCGTGTTCCGGCGGCGCCGCGGGGCCGCGAGCTGCTGAGCGTGGGTGGTAAGCGCCGCTTTATTGGGAACACGTGTGCTCCCGCCCCTCCGCCCCCGCCCCCGCCTTCGCTCGCGCGCCCGTTGATGACATCCGACGCGTCTTCCACGGGCCGCAGCAAAGGTTTACGAGCGAGACCACACGGGCGATGTCATACACTCCGTGACACCTTATTTTGTAGCCGCCGGCAAAAAACTGGAGCCAACGTCGACGGATTTCGTAACCTCTGCTCCGTGGACGAATGTTACAACATCTGTCCTGTGGACGAATTTCGCGTTCAATGAATTAATTTATTTGGTTATTTATTAACATTTAAAGCTTTCATTAACGAAAACTATTCTTTTTTGATACTGTTTGTTCCATGAAATCATGTTTTGTAGCCGTCAGCAAAAAACCGGAGCCAACGTCGCAGGTCGATGCCCTTGATTTCGTTAACCTCTGTACGGAGGGCGATTGGTACAACTCGACTCTGCGGACAAATTTCACATTTAATGAATTAATTTATTTGGTTATTTCTTAACATTTATAGATTTCATAAACGAACAGTATCCTTCATCTCAGATGTCGTTTGTTCCTTGAAACCTTATTTTGTAACTGACGACATAAAACTAGACTCAACGTCGAGGGGTTTTGTAATATCTTCCTTGGACGAATGATACACTGACACATGATAAACTGTCCTGTGAAAGAATTTCGCGTTTAATGAGTTATTTATTTGGTTATTTCTTAACGTTTCCAAATTTCATTCACGAAAACGATCATCTTTTTTGATCCTATTTGTTCCTTAAAATCTTATATTGTCGCCATCGTCGAGGGACGACGCCCCTGATTTCGTAACCTCTGTTACGTGGACGAATGAAACAACCTCTGTTACGTTGACAAGAGATGCATCCTTAGTTCTGTGCACGATTTTCACGTTTAATGAATTAATTAATTTGGTTATTTCTGAACATTTACAAATTTAACGAAAACTTTTCTTTCTTGATACCGTTTGTCCCTTGAAACCTTATTTTGTAGTCACAGGCATAAAACCCAAGCCCGGCATCGAAAGACGAAGTCCCCGATTTCGCCAATGTAAAGACTTCTGTTCCGTGGTTGAATTTTTAATATATTAACTTATTTACATTACATTAACATTTAATACTAACTATACTTAATATTACTATACTTATTAACATTAACTTATTTACTCATTTCTTGTTCATTTATTGTTTGGAAAACAAATGTAATGAAACCTCTCCTTTTTTGTTTCACCATTAACTTCTTTAAATCTTATTTTGTAGCCTCTGGGAAAAAAAACTGAAGCCAAGGGCGACGGTCGGCGAGGGTCACTGCTCCTGATTTCGAACTGTGAAGACCTCTGTTCTTTCAATGAAATTCACATTATATTAGTTTATTTACTTATTTCTTGTAATAACTTGTAATTTCTTGTATTTGCTTCAATTAACGAAAACAATCATCCTTTTGTAATATCTTTCTCTTCTAGAAACCTAATTTTGGAACCGTTTACAAACATCTGAAACCAACTTCCAAGATCGTTTTCTCTGTGAGGACATCGGTTCTATAGAATTTCATTTTTAAAGCATTAATTTACATACTTATCTGTAGTAAATTGATGACTTGCATTAATGAAAGCTATCCTCTTGTTTGTGATAAGATACATTTCTTCAAGCTTCGTTGTACAATGTTGAATGTACGCTTATAAATAAGAGAAAATCTAAAAGTTTTTTCAACATATTTATTACGATTGTTGTCGATGTCCTGGCCATCAGAAAAAGTTCTGATCTAATAATTCTACTGTACATGACATGTAATTACTGTATGGGACAAAAATAATAGCAATTTAATAGAAAATATTTACTATACGTTAAACGAATGACGTTGACCGGTCTACGTAGTACGGGTAACGTATGCAAAGGCATGGAGAAAGATACATATTCGCTTTGTATAACTTCTTTGTGATATATATGTTTAGATGCTGTAATGTGCCTCGATACTTAGAGGAAACGGATATTCCACCGTTTGATGACCGTCATGGACCATATATTCGAATCAATAAAACAGACGCCTAAGTGAATTTAGAAAAATTGTTTTTCGCCATGGTATCGTCATGTCATATCATCGTCATTTCAGGTATCGTCCACATCCCATCATTTCCTCATTGAGGCCAGCAGCCAAAGGCCCACACGCTGATAGAGCTACCTAAACTGTAGGGATAGACGACGAAAAACTTTTAACGAGCGACTTACGTGAAAGAGAGCGCCTTGCGAACCGTAACCGGAGTACAAACCTCCGAGGAGCCTACCGGGTGGCGGCTTGCGTGGCAAGGGGAGGGGGAATAGGGAAGCAGCGCGTCAACGGATGCGCTGCCCACGACGACTCAGGAAATCGTAAAAGCGCGCAAAACACCACAAGATGGCCCCCGGCGCCCGCTCACGCTTAACGACTTCATCGGTCGCCAGGTGCGCCATTGTAGCACACGTTCCTCTCTCTGGGCTCTTCTTCTTACGTTTTCTTCTTTTCCTACGCCTTCCTCTTGTTCCATATCTTTCTTTTCTACATCTCCTCCGTCTATATCATGTTCTCCTTATACGCCTTCTTCTCTTCTTCCTTTTCTATATGTTTTCTTTTTATACATCTTGTTCTCTTTCTACATCTTCTTCTGCCACTAAATCGTGTTCTTCGTTCTGGTCTTCTTCTGTAATACTGCAAACTGTTACGGATCTCTTCAAATACCGCACGGTAATTTGTCGGTATTCTCGCTTGGACACGTTGATTCCGAGTTCGAAGTAAAAGTTTAATGAATGACATCGTTGACGTCGTTTGACATATATTTTGGTATCCAAGATAAACGGTTTTTAAATACCTGTACAAAATACTGTTAGTTATTAAAAATATCATATAAAAATTGAAAAAGAAACTATAGGAGTAGGTCGCTAAAAAGTAAATTTCGAAAGTCTCTGCCACTCTTCATGTTTCAAATCTTTACGAACATCAACTTCTTTTCAACACAGTGGCATCTTCGGGTCATTGGAATCCCGTGGAGTATTTTACTACGGCTGTGACATTGACAACAAAACATCGATTTTTCTAAACATCGATGGTGAAGGTTAAAACATCAATGTTAAAAAAGTGTCGACCCATAACCATCGATGTTATTAAACCCAAACGTTTTTAAAACTGGATAAGTAACCATTGAAGTTCACGTGGGTAGGATTTCATTTAAAATGGTCTTGTCTATTAATTTTTAATTGATATTTATGTGCAAAACAGTTAAAAATAATCAGGATAATTAACAAAACTGTAATTATGTGATTCGATAATTCAAAAGTAATCTAGACTTCTTTGATGACGAAACTTGATTTCATTTGTTTTCCACTCTTGGTCACATTGGTGTAAAGAACATTCAAGTAATGGATGTCTGAAAAATATTGTAGACTTTTGTTTTTATGGTACTTTTTTCATTTAAAAATATCAAGCATGTAAAAACATGGAACATACAATATCGATGTTAAAAGAAACATCGGCTTCAAAATATCAAGTGAAATACATCGATAATTTTTTTTAAATTTCGATTCATCGATGATTTTATAAAACATCGATGTTTTGAAAACATCGACATCGACGCCGCATTCCTACTTTTTACCTCACGAGAAGTCAACCGGATAACTTCAGGGAGGGCAGATGCGAGAACGAAGGGAGCGGTTGCTCTTTGAACGGTCACCACCAACCGTCACGGAATAAAAACCTCGCCTGAAGCGAGTCATTACTTCGCCCACGCTTTCCTTTCCATTACCGGCAACCTCGTCTTTTGCGAAGCAGCCCGCATGGCGATGCATGATCGGTTCGGTAGATTATCCTGGTAATTGCCTTTAAAATATCTTCATCTCCACGGGTTTTATGTCTTTGGAAACTGACCGGTTTGCTCGACCTCGATTTCCATGCCGCAAACCGCAAAACAAGCTTTTGTTTTATACCGACACATGTTAAACATCTTCACATCTGTCCGTCACATCCTGCCCTTTAAAGGAGGAAAAGGTCAAGCCAAGATGTTTATAGTCCGGATACTTTGAAATATTGAATAATGTAACAAAAGGTGCGATGGTGAATTATTGCTAACCTTTTTAAAAAGAAGCTCGGTTTTCTAAAGAAGCAAAACCTTATCTTAAGATTTACATAATGTGGCGTTGTAACTCTAAAATAGCTCTTAGCTTTGAAGTAAAAGCAGAATAATTGCAATACAAAGACACTTCTGGATGTTTAAATGGCTGTTATTGTAGGAATTAATAGCTATGTTAATTCTTTTAAATTGTTTGGAATGCATCTCTTCAAGAAGATCGCAAATTTATTTGCCAATATGATGACAGGTAATTGTGAAATCAGATTTTCATCATTAGTGGTTAATAAATATATATCAACACCCATGAACCATACGAAATGCTGATCCGCGTAGTTCAGAAAATGTAAAAATGTATCATGAATATTAACGTTATTATTAATTATTACTAAATCGAATTATTTACCTTTAAATTAATTTCCAAAGAAGATTCCTTATCTTATTGATTGTACTAGTTTTTGAAGAAAATCAATTTATATTTTTACAGATATGAAGGTAATGTTTAGGGGATGCCAATATTATTTATCCTGAATATAAAACTAATTCTCATTTATTTGGTTTTGGGCCTTGGCCCAAACCTGGTGATTCAGACCTGGTGCGGGATGGAACCATGTGCTGCAGCGATTGCATGTGGATTTGGGTTGGAGGTTGGATTTGACGCTTGACTACAAAATGTATTAGTAAGGTGTGTACAACTTTTTATCACTTTTGTTTTTGTTTGTTTAGATTATCATATTATTATGGATGTAATTTCATATTGATGTCTTCATACATTGTTGTTTTTTGTTCACTATCCCTTGTGAATTAATTAAAGATTCCAAAATTTCGGCAAACTGATTGTTTAATTATTCATAATTTGACAAATCCCGTGAACTACATCCCTTAATCATTGTCGTGCGTTCGACAATGATTATTTGTCATAAACGAGAAATCTAAGTTCCTAGAACGATTTAACATTATCCTAGAACTGTTTGCAATTCATGAAGTTAGTTTGTAGACAAAAGAAGTTTATTAGCCAAGTACGAATATGGGCAAAAAAACTATATATGGGCAAAAAGATAGTGATTTCCTGAAAGACTAATGCTAGTGGTTTAAGTCATTCTCCCTCTATCATAATTTCTGAATATGGCTCACTTCAATTTCATTTCTTTCCAATATTAAAAATGAAGTTACTTTGGTTGAACTGCCAACTTATTAATTTAAGTGCGTCTATGTGAATGAAAAAAAATAATTTCCTCAAATGAAGTCGCAGTAACTAGTCACCAATGTTAAAACTTTAAAAATTAATTAAGAATGTTAGTGCATTTGATTTCCTTTATCTCCAAAAAATGCCTGCCTTGAAAGAGACCGGAAATTATTGATTAGTTAATTGTGACATTATATATATATATATATATATATATATATATATATATATAAAGTTTTATAATATACACTGCTTCATGAAGCTCAAATAAATAATTATATTATTTATAGAAAAATATTATATATTTATAAAAGGAACAGTTGAGAAATTTCGTAGTTAATAATTAATTATATTTATTTATAATTAAGAAAATTAATTACAATTATCAACACTACACAAAATTAAATGTTTAAGTTAAATCCTGCATATTGTTTCATTTGATTTGTTCTAGAAATTCTTTATGCTATTTTCGCCTTCATTTTCCTCTACAGAAAATCACATTTTAAATTAAAACCTACGCAATTTTGTACTGGCAGTCCAATGTCAATTGGCTCTAGCTCCCTGTAGTCGTATAGAGTCGTGTATTGCAGAACGTTGACAGCAGCGAAAGGTTGTGACACCGGTGTGAACGTCAACGTTCTCATTTGAACTGCCGTTAAACGGTTCAGCACGGAAGCTTGTCCCATCACTCCCTCCCCCAGCACAAAAATCTATCCCACTTCTGAGTTCACCATCACATTAATCGTGTCCGAGAACTCAGCTTTGACGACGACAAGACATAATTCATTTTCCAGCCATATAACGTCCCTCATTTCCTTTTTTCACGACCCTTCTCGTTTAATGATGTTTCTCGGAGCTCTGTCTATTGATGAAGTGTCGGCGATGTCACCCCATAAATCTTCCTTCCTCTTATTTCTTCCTCGATATTTAAATATCAATTTGTAGCAACTTGCCTGCCTTTTGCGTCATAACTTGCCTTCGCTGGGTGTTGGAGACATTCCGCCGTTGGGACAAGCTCCGAGTTCAAGGGGGAAAAGAAGGTCGTGTGATAATGATGTCAGTCTCCGACGTGACGCAGCCTTTATTACGACACATCGTCCATGCGGTCGCACCACTTCATTTAAGAATTTTGGAGTGCGTGGCGTGTTATTAAAATTATGATATAAGATTCTGCCTCAGTGACATTTGCGAAGACGATGCCTGAGGAGAATTCCACATAAATCATGAAAAATTTTACCATGGGGTTATGGTGTGGGTAGCTTTCTGCATCATGACATACTACATCTGAACCATCGTTATATCCAGAACACTGCTCAACAAAAAAAACAACCTTTTTTTCACTTGCCAACGATTTTGCAACGAATTTACAGTTAATCGGGTACGCTGAATCCAGATATGTCATTAGTTTCGCTGAATTGGCTCTAGTTGTTGTGCTATGAACATCGTAATGAATGATACTCTCCCAAAACTCACAGCATCTAATGCAATTATCTATTTTTATACAAACACGGTTTTTTAAGTTTTAATCATTATCATATTATTCATATCACATTGAATATCGCATTATTTTCAGTATACTTCAATTAAGTTTCGTTTCATTAATACATTTTCTTTTATTGCAAAACAAAGAGTTCTTCAGGAAGATCTTGTTTGAAAGACTATAACGTATTTGATTACATTTGTAGGGAATATTACAAACTTTATTGAAAAGTATCTAAAACACATTTTGGTATAAAACTGGATAATCTAGATAAGTTGTGTTCTGCTGATGTGGTATGCAAAAATTGTGTGGAGTGTCTCCGTCAATGGAAAGCTGAGTTAAACTTTGGTGTGCTGATGGTATGGCGAGAGTCCTAAAATCATCAGGATTGTTTATTTTTGTTCTGTAAACGTAAAAGCCCTCAATCGTTACAAGAAAAGGAACAGGGAGTACCCTGATATGGAATCGACAAAGTAACCTGTGCCATGTGGACCTGATGTTTACCACATAAAGCGTAAAGGCTGGCACTCATTGTCATCATTGCGAAATAATATCATATACAATGATTCTATATATTTCAGCAAAACATAGTGTAGCAAAATATATAGAATATATACATATTTCAGCAAAACACTCAATATACATGAATGATTAGAGGTAATCAGACCACAATGAATTACGCTAACCTCAATCTGTGCACAATTTTTTACCACGTTATCTCGCTAAGTATTATATTCACTAAAATGTATCATTATGTCTGTTCTTTAAATGCATTATGTTAACTGTTAAAAAATATATACGTTTTAGATAATAATGTTGCTTGTTTTTTACCTCTGAAGATGGGAAAATTTCCACAAAACTAGTTTGGTGTAATGTGTGTTAAACACTATTAGAGTTTTATTCATTGTGGTATGATCACCTCTAATCATTCATATGTAACATGAATTACGACAAGATCTCTGTTGAAACTATGAAGATAATATATATATATATATATATATATATATATATATGGTATATAACCAAACATGTGACCAAAATTAATATATTGAAAGAATAGTAGCCTAAAAATTGCTTAACCATTTTTAGATTAGTTTTAATATTACATACCTAAATGTAAATAAATAATTTGGTTGTGTCCAGTGTTGATTTTAGTAAGTACGTGTAACTGACCTAGCGTTTAAACTTTTATATTTATTGAAATGCATGTGTTCGCCGAGTCCCTTATAAGCTCAAGTAGCCATACATACAGACAAATTATTTGCTCATACCAAATAAAATATTTATTAAAATTTTGACGCAATAAATGAATTGTTTAGAATATAATTCGTTGAGGTGGGGCTCTGGATATAATGTTACCCCAAAAATACATCGTCATATGCAAAAGTCCAAGACAAAATGTATGTCAACGAAGATAGTTTTTAATGGAGCTTAAGGTGGCGGAGGTTGAGGTGGCAAAGGTTGAAGTGATGGGGGTTGATGTGACGGAAGTTAGGGTAGTAGAGGTTGAGGTGAGAGATCGAAGTGGCGGAGCCTCAGGTGCAGGATTTTGAAGTGATAGAATGCGAGTTGTGCAACTATGAAATGACAAAAGTGAGATAGGCTGAAGTAGGGGGGGGGCAGAGGCGGCGGAGGAGGTGGGGGAGGCTGTGGTGAAGACTGATATAGTGAAGTCTGAGAAGATTGGCTTGGAGACTGAGAGATTGAGATGGTGCAGGTTAAAGTTGCGGATTGTACGTTGCCTGAGTTTCAGGTGGCGAGGTTGAAGAGAGAGCAGTGGCAATAGTTGAGGCGGCGGAGACTGAAATGATGGAGTCTAAAGTGAAAGAACTTGAGTTGCCGGCGGCTGAGGTGTCACATTGTACTCGTAAATTGTCTGAATCTCAGGTGGCCGAGATTGAGAAGACTGATGTGGCATAAATTGAGGTAGCGGAGGCTGAAAAGGTAAAGTCCCGGGTAAAAGAGAGTGAGATGGCAGAGACTGAGGTGTCGGATTATATCGTCGTAATAACCACAATAGGTCGTATGTCAAATTCACCATAGTTTTCTGGAAGAACGAAAAAAGTTCCTACCTCTTCTTGTCTTGACAGTCGCTTTCACAAATGTAGAAGCTTGCTATTCGGTTTTCCATAACTCTCTCGTCTTATGACCTATTGCAACTGATGTAGTTCTCTTGACTGATCACAATGGTATAACAAATAAAAAATGATTTTTTTTTACATACGACCTGTTGCGGTTACCACGACGGTATGTTGTCTGAGTTTCAGGTGGCGGAGGTTGAGGAAACTGCAGGTGCAGAAGTTGAGGTGGCGGAGGATGAAATGATGGAGTTTGAGGTAAACGTGATAGAGGTGGCGGAGGCAGAGGTGTCAGATTGTAAGTTGCCTGAATTTCAGGTTGTGAAGATTGAGGAGATTGAAGTGACAGAGCTTGAAACTGCGAAATTATGGAGTCTGAGGTAAAAGAGTGTGAGTTGGCGGTGGCGCAGAAGCGTCAACGAGCGTCGGCAAGGACATGTCGGTGGAGGCAGAGCGGCAGAGGTGGAAGAAATAGGAGTGAGCTGGAGCGGCGCTAAGGGAGGACGGTGTAGACTGGGGATGTGGCATCGATGTCGATGTTCTCGAAACATCGATGGTTTTGTAGAAACATCGATGTAATAACGCCGATGTATTTTTAACGTAGATGTTAGTTGATAATTTTTTCGATGTTCGACTTTTCCGATGTTCTGTTTCTGACTGAAAAACATGATCACAATACTGCTAAAGTTAAAATATGAAATAATAACTGATGGTAATACTGTTGGTTCATATGTGGCAACCAAAGAAACGCTGTTTGTACAACCTTTTTCGACTGAACGCTCTCGCCCGAGATGACCTCCTCGCCCTTTTATTTCCTCGTTCATGTTCATTCCGCATATTGAGATGTGGTCAACAAGTACGCTGTGAGCGTAAGGTCTGCCCCTTCTTCTCGTACTTCGTCGATTCATAAACACGAACATTAAATTTTAATACACACGAAATTAATGTTAGAGCTTACTAAACCAGTCCAAAAACATCGATGTTTTACAACATCGATGGTTTTTTGTCGATGTATCTGTAACATCGATGTATTATTTTGAAGTTTTTGAATGTTTCTAACATTGATTTTTTGTTATCGATGTCGCATCACTAGTGCAGTAACGATCTACAGAGATGGTGACAGCGGTGGGGTGGGGGATTCACGAGCAGTGGTGACGCCGCTAGATTGCCGACGCCCTAACCGCTCCCAATGGTGCCTCGCCTAATTATCTCTACGCCGTTTGCATATTAACGCACGCTGTGGACAGGGAGTTACGGGAGGTAAGGAATAACGCACGGATCTATATGAGGTGCGAGAATAGTCGATTCTGGTGGACGAGTATATTGTGAATGATAACAACACTGTCGTTTTGATTGAGAGAAAACTATATTTGGCATGTAATGAACTTTAATGTCGGGTTAATAATCACTTATTGTACGAATAAAAGGAGTTATTTAACAGTGCAATGGATTAAAACAAGGATTATTTCATTTACTCTTTTTACTCCTATTTTTAAATTTAAAAGAAAAATACTGTCAAATTTATAACAACAATACTTACAGATATTTTCATGTAACAGATTTAAACGAAAATCTCTCTGAGTAAAATTTCTGAATGTACACGTTTCATTGCATTACTGTAGAGAATGTTACTTACTTGCTCGGATTCCTTGTTTTATTTTGCAGATTTAATAAAAATTGAATTCAACACTTCTTTGAATAGCTCTACATACAAACTAGTATGTTTCATATTTCTGGAAGAAATCGAAACTAATAGAATAGTAATTTACTGTATAATTACATTAAAGGAGCCTTTTATTTATAATCAACAATGATGATGCGAATTATTTTTCCCACAAAAAGTAACCATGTAAGAAGTAACTAACCATGAAGTAAACCATGAAAGAATACCAAATAATGCCCCGCATTAAATCAATAGAATATTTATGTTTTAACACTATATTGCACAATTAGATTAGAAATTTTAGGCACAAATTGCGCTTCATGGAAAATTAATATAAGATTTCCTGCCTTCGTTGTACAAATTTACTGGAGCGGTAAACGGCCAGAAGTAAGGCAACACCTTAGAACTTGAGGGTACCAGTGATTGGCAAGTAGCAGGTACGATCTCTGCCTGGTGCCGGAAATTTGCCCTAATATTTTTATCATCGGCGAGTTTGTGGTGACTGCCAAATATGTCGGCTGACTGCTCTAATCGGTAGTTTCCGTGGTGGGTCCCCCATCATATTTCTTTAAATAGCGTGCAAATACCCTCGCCTTTCGCTGTCTTGTCTGGACGGAGGCCACAGCCACCTCAGAATTAGTATGCCAGTTTGTCATGTAAATTTATTTATTTACTTATTTATTTTGTCTATAATATTTCCTATTTTCACCTCACTTCAGAATAGCACATTTGTTATTCAAAATTATGTTTCCATTTTTACGTTTTATATTACAATTTTCTTTAATACTAATTTGTTTCATAATAGTATTTTGTAATAGATCTTATTTATTTTACCTCACTTCAGAATAGTGCATTTGATTTCTTCAAAATTATGTGTCCATTTCCACGTTTTATATTTTCTACTTTATCTTTAAAACTAATTCATTCAGTAAGAAATTTTATTTTATTTGTATTTGGATATATTATTATTAATTCTTTGTCGCACTGGAAGATGGCCGCAATGCGACCGAAAAGGCTTTATACTCAAATACAAAAACTACAATGTAAAAACAAACGCCTCAAATGTATTTCTATGATGCAAACATTGTAAACTCCGCACGATTTCCTATCAATCCTTAAAAGAACTTTACTGCGTGAGCAGCCAGAATTTTCGTAATTATTTTGATGTCAATTGTATATATTAATTACTGTATAGAACATTATTAGCCAAGCGAAAAACACATATTTTTGACAACCCTGCGATGAAAACAGTGAGTGTGCTCGCGTCTTGGTTGAAATTGAACGTTTTCAAATAATAGCTAAGATGTAGTAGCGCAGAAAATGCAATATTTCAATATGACTTAGCTGTTTCCAATAACGCGGGAAGTATGTGCTGTTTAACATCATAGTTTATGACTGTGATTTCCTATACACGTAAATTACTCACGTACCTATTAAAATCTATGCACTTTATGTAATACTTCTGTGTGGCTCGCGATTCTTACTTTGGCCCCTTAAATTTTTCTTGTTAATCACGTCGATTTCGAAATCGTTTGTTTGATTTTCACGAATAATGTCCCAAGTTTCTCATTCGTACCGAGTCTATTAAATTTGGTGATGGTCCCAAAATAAGGCCAGATTGAATCATCACAATATGTTGTGAATCTTTACAGGCACTTTGTGGCTCGAAGTGAGGGAAAACGTTGTACAAATAATATAGGTACCGAATTTGTCTCAGAAGAAGAACTTTTCCTTCTAAAAGGTTAAAATTCAGTCCACAATCAGTATTCCATTTCACAAGGTTTCGCTGTTATTCTACTGTGCTTTCCTACTTTCACCATATTATCGACGAAAAATGAGAGACATTTGAAAAATGATAGACTCTTCGACAGCGACAAGTTTCAAGTAGGTTTGAATGAGTGTGTTACTGTCATACAAGCAACATATCTACAAATGATTAATGACGAATTTATGACTGGCATTCGAAAACATCCAGTATTCTCCACGTTGGGATTCTGAAATGTATATCACATTAGAAGAAATTTCTTTGAAATATTGCACTGTTGTCGCAAACCGATAGGATAGCACTAACCAAAAATAGTGCCTCATAACTAGTGACATTGAAATGAATTCTGAAAGATATTTGATTCAAAATTAAAGTGTCACTCTACGTAAGGGTGCGGAAAACGCGAAGCCAAAGCAAATATTAGTGTGAATACTATTAAAATTTTAACTAAAATTAAATTAAAAATTATCAGAAGTGTCTATTCTAATAATTTTTTACCAATGCATTTACGAGTATGTTATGGCCTTTGAAGTCGATGTATGGGCTATTAATTTTTTTATGATTCTCTCGGTATTCAATTTTCGAAGCTGATACAGAGTAGAAATGGAATTAAATCACAAATAATTCAGAGCGAAAACTTATGCACATAGGAAGACCTTGGACGAGATCTCCAGAAGAGAACTTTTCCCTTTTTGTAGATTTGAGTAGTTTTATATCAATGATCATCTGCGACATGAGTTCATCAACAATGTCTTTTATAATATAAGAAAGAAAGTACTTATTATAATTACCTTTTCCAAAACAAAAACATTCAAACGGTGTACAAAAAGGGGAAACATTTGGGACAATTAGAACTCACATCAACGTAAAGAAATTATAAATAATATTTGCAAATCAGACAATATAAAAATGATTTCTCCGTTCAAAACACGATCGTGCTTTTCATTCTATGGGATAGGAGAGATGGGAGCTGAGTATACCTTCCGAGTATCATTCCATTCATTTTCTAAATAAAATACATGTAAGAAGATTCTTTAGAAATATGCATTAACATGATTTTGTTTTATGAACGTTTGTTCTAGAGATATATTTAAAATATAACTTCAAAAACAGAAAAGGGGGAACATAAATTTTGTATTCTATATTTAATAGCGTTTGTATTATTGTATCCGAGCTATTTTTGCAACAACTGCCAGGACACTTATATTTTTAAAACATGTTAACATTTTTCCTTTCGTTTTCATTCATTGTTCAAATTTTAATGAGGTAGGTTTAACTGTGATATATTTTCTCATATTCTATTATATTTTAATATTTATTAGATTTGAAAGATAATTAACTGCCGTTTTGTATTGACATTAGTGTAATGTTAATGTATTTTTAAATAATTTTTAGTGCTTTTGAGAGTTGTTATGATTGCTGCTATTTACATTTTTCTTGTAACTGCATGCAAACCGTTGACTGCAGCTGATTGAATAAAAAAGATAAATAATAAATCACAAAACATCTTCCCTAAAATTTAATTCCGCAAAAGTCGGGGTTTTTTCATGTTTTTTCTTCGGCCTCCCTACTAAAGGGAGAGACTAATGCAATTTGCCCCAAGATGAATGTGGGGATTGTGAGAAGCAGTCTGCGCCGTGATGGTCTGGCGCCGGTGTGCTCAATGGCTCCACGCATCTCACCTCGCCAGTGGGTGCACCGAGAGGGCAACGCTGAGGGAAGCGAACACATAAGGTTTCATGCCACCGGGTGGTGTTTACGAGGCAGGAGGGTCGGCGTGCACACCGTTGACTGGACCTGAGTCACTTGGGACATCAGACTACTAAAAGTAAGAAAAAAATCCGTGCCTTTGGACCGTCGGGTAGAAAGAAAATGGCTCATTCCTCTAACCACCAAACATCCCCTCCACTTTATAATATTTTCACACGAATTTAACGATATACCACATGGTAGAAAACTGCCCTAGGTTCAGTCATCGAAGACAATATATAAAACTGAATGAAGCTTAGATGTCTTATTGTATTTCAATCGAATATCGGAACCAATTAATCAAATTTTGTGAAAATTGTAATATGTTTAACCCTCCAAGGACGAGTGTGACGTATACGTCACAGCGAACAAGTTGTGGCACGTCTAATTCCTGTCTCTGCAAGTCGATATTTCTGTGCGTGTCAGGGCATTGTAGTCGCAGAAGGGTCTGGTTCGTCAGTTCATAGTGCGATCTTGTCCGAGGAAGGCGTTATAAGAGTTTTTGACGGTGTTTAAAAATTGTGATATATTTTCGATGGACCCAGATGTTAGGTAAGTTGAATTTATAGCTTATATTGTTAGCAATTCAATTTATGTCAATGGTTTATTTATCACAGATAGTATTAAAAGTAATAAAATGATTTAATTAATTTTATTATTGTTACGGGAAGGTGTGGAGGCGTGAAAATGTCAGTGTGACGTATACGTCACACTCGTCCTTCCCGTAGCTTTTCACGCGTCTCCACATTTTCCACATTTTTTTCATTTTGTTCCATTTCAAAGTCGAAAATTGAAATGTTTATATACATTTTCATTTATCAGGAATAACGACCGTTTTAGAGACGGACTGACTGTCGCAGAGATAATTCAGTTGCTTGAAGAAGACATTCAAGGCATCGTTGGTAATGATAATGGTGATGATAATATAGAAGTAGAGGATATTTTTATTGCACCACCGCCCGCAAACGAGCTGACTGATGAAGACAGTGGTGATGAGGACACAGGAGGTCTACTGGACAATCTGTGTGGCAATCAATTGGTGCGTGAAGCCGAGGCAGTTTTGTCTAATGGAATTCGCATTGGAGGCCCGGTACACGATTTATCGGGGTATTCCGCAAAAAGGGAACGTAAGTGGATAGATGGAGATCTAGTTGATTCAATAAAAAAAGATGGGATATTTCCAGAAGACTATGCCGACAAATATAAAAATATGACACCCGTTCAAATTTTTGAAATCTTTATAGATGAAGAGGTGATTTCCCTTTTCCTTACGGAGACCAAGAAATATGCTTTGTCAAAAAATGAAAGTAATATGAATGTTAAGGCAGAAGAGATAAAGGCTTTTCTGGGTGTACTGATCCTTTCTGGTTATAATGTTTTGCCAGGGAAAAAAAGTTACTGGGATACCAAGCCAGACATGAAGAATATATTAGTATCTGAATGTATGCGGAGGGACAGATTTTTATTCATAGCCAAATACTTTCATGTTGCTGATAATTCTGATATTGACAATAATGACAGATTATTCAAGCTCCGCCCACTCATGAATCTTCTCAAGAAACGTTTTATTGATAACTTTCTTGAATGTGAATTTCTTGATTATGACGAATCCATGGTGAAGTACTTTGGCCCACATCCTTGCAAGCAGTTCATTCGTGGTAAACCCATAAGGTTTGGGTACAAAATATGGTGTCTGAATACATTCTACGGGTATTTGATAAATTTTGAAGTCTATCAAGGGAAAAATACACCAGTGACAAACTCTGAATATGAAAAGATTTTTGGTAAAGCCACTGCTCCCTTGATTTCATTCTTAGATGAACTGCCAGATCATAAAAGAAGTTATCCTTATCATATAATTACAGACAACTTATTCACCAGCTTCAACCTTCTCAAGCATTTGAAAGAACGCGGATACTCAGGGACTGGAACCATTAGGAAAAACAGGATTCCTAATGATTGCCTGTTACCATCGCATGAACAAATGATGAAGATGGATCGTGGGATATTTCGAAGCACAATAGAGAAAAATGATGGAATTCTTGTTGGGAAATGGATGGACAATAATGTGGTTGCTGTTGCATCAAATTCGCTCGGAGAATCTCCAATCAAGCATGTTAAGAGATATTCTTCGAAAGAAAAAAAACATATAAATGTCCCTCAACCAGCTATTATTACCACATACAACAGAAACATGGGTGGCACAGATCGAATGGATCAAGACATCAATCAGTACCGTATATCAATCAGAGGGAAGAAATGGTACTGGGCAATACTGACATGGCTTATAGATGCAGCTATAAATAATGCTTGGCTGATTTTCAAGAAGAATGGAAAAAATATCACTAAGCTGGAATTCAGAAGAGAGATTGCTATCACATACCTCACGAGATACAAAACACCTGTCAAATCTGTGGGTCCAACAGCTCTGTCGTCGAACAGGTCAACGCGAGTTTTAGACGACATTCGCTATGACAGAGCTGACCATCTACTTGGGGAAGTTGAAAATAAAAAGAGAAGAAGGTGTGCTAATGATGGATGCAAAAGTGTCGTTGCTTCAATGTGCACAAAATGTGACGTAGGTTTATGCTTGAAATGCAATGTACCATTTCATACAAAAAAATGAACACTATTTTTCTGCTGTGTAAGAAGTGTAATATGTTTACTAATGATATTGTAGTCATTGACTAGTCATTTAACCGTATGCTTCGAAAATAAATGCTTTCCTCGTTAATATTTTCTCTCTTTCAACCCAGCACAGTTATCACCCCCAAAGGACGAGTGTGACGTATACGTCACACCCTCCCACGCCTCGCTGAATCATAGAATATTTTTTTCAATATTTTTTGGAGATTAAACTAAGTAGTTAAATTAAAAAATGTAACGAAGTTTAATTTTTTTGATAAAAAATAATTTTCGTCCTTGGAGGGTTAATATATAATGATAATTAAAACTTCTGTCAAAATGCACATATTTCTTTAACTCTTGTTATTGGTATTGCATTTCAATGAATCCACATCCCCGAATAACGTAACTTATTTCATAACAAAATTTCGTTTTTCCACCAAGTAATTCCATTATACCTAATACAACTGTTTATACATGTAAATAATGCTATTTGCTAATAGCCTATGTAATTGATGCGACTATAAATAAAAAAATATTTTCTTAATTGCTCATTAACTTCCAAGCTGTTTAGTCGCTAATGCAGATGAAGATTATTTTCTGACCTATGGAATTTGCTTGAGCAGCTCTTAAAATAGAGGTTAATACTCTATCTATGGGCAACAGGTTTCGACTCCCGGTCGATCTTCGTGGAATTTATTGTGAACAAAGCTGGCTGCGCGCAGTTCGAAGAAGTCCCTCTTCCTAGTGACCCCACTTCACTATTACTCCAGCATTCATAACATGTCGCCACAAACGTACGTCTTAAGTCACTGAAACATTAATTGTAATAGTTCATAACATTACCCCAAAATGATCTTGCCAATTTATTTACCATTTCGTTTAATTTTTCTTTTTACGCAATGTTCTTTTATTGTTGCCTTGCTTACTACGTTCTTCTATTCATGACCAACTCTCAAATTACTTATCATTGGGAAATGCACATCCATAATCGTAGAAAATGTATTTTAATTCGCGGTCAGGTGAAAAGTCTGCCTGTATAAGATTTCAGATTTGACTTCCTTAATATTTAATGAAACACATCCAAATTGTTTTCCGACTAGGTAACATTTATTGTTACCTGTTCTTATTTATTATTTGAATGTTCTGTGATAATTCACAACTACATAATTTCCCTCCTTCCCATACCCTCTTTTAGTTAAATGTAATATTCTTATCAATGGACTTTGCTGTAATCATTTAAATATGACCTTTACACCAACAATATAGAATATAACAATTCAACAATATAGTGTATTACTTCTATATAGTATGTTTGTGTGTCACAGTGTATAAGTATTCATGTCGTTGCTGAAAAGGGAAAAGAAACTTCCACCATCTCTGGTGTTGGCACAACTAGTTCATTCATATCAGAAAAAGAAACATATGAAGAATTTCTTATGAAGAATTTCTTATGAAGAAGTCTTATGAAGAATTTCTTCGGTGACAAACGGCGAGAACAAATTGAGTTAGAATTTTATTAACATATAATTACAAAAAGAACAAAAAATTCTGATGACACAGAGCAGGACAGTTATGTTTGTGCAACGCGTTTCTTGGTTTTGTACTTTTCAGTTCCATAATAGTGTTTCCTGTCAATTTTTTTATTGATACATCATGTCCCGTCATTTAATCCAAAATTCATCAAATTCCCAATTCAAACGTACACAAAATATAAATATAATGGTCAATTTAGTTTCATTATGCTCTTCATTTCAACTTAGAATACAATCAGCTCTCTGAACAATATCCTAAGAAAGACATATCACATTTTAACTCCAGCATTTCAGTTTTACGTTGGTGTGCTAATAGTTCCATAGACGTTCGCCTGAAACTATTTAGTTGTAGCATGAGTGAACGCTTTTCTTTTAATTAAGATTTCACCATTGAGATAAGATGATGCGGGTTGTTCAACGAATGGTATTCGACGAATGGTATGCAGTTATTAAAATATAAATATAAAAAATTTAAATGTGATGGGTGTGTAAATGTGTGCCTGCAAGTTTAAATGACATGACCAACTGTCGGAAGATTTAAAATAAATTACGCAAAAGCTCATAAAATATGCCATCTATTGAAAAAGTCCACACACGTATTTTCTTAGAAGAGATATTTCTATTAAGATTCTGAATTAGTTTTGTAATATAATTATTCGGGTCAACTTTCAAACATGGAACTCCTGGTTGAATAGAGATCAGTTCAAAGAATCAAGTTCTGAATTGGGGTGTTGGACGCAATCTCTTACTAAAACTAATCATTCTAACTAAACACTATCGCTGCCTTCTGTTTCTGACCTCTTGTTTATTTAGACGACATTCTCTAAAATATATTTCGTCTCAGATTACGATAAACCTCTCCCTTTCTCTCCAAAGTACCCGACCGCTTACCCTACCGTGAGGGGCGACAGTTTGTATTCGTCCCAAGATTATAGTGTTAACAAAACTCATTTGTAGGAATTGACTGCGTAGTACGAGATATAGATGGCCATACATCATTCGGAAAGTTCGTTGAGTTAATTGGAAACATCCATCATTTTTATATCTCGCATCGTTAATTATAAATACATATGTAACCTCTATCAACAGAGCAGTTTTAATTATCATGTCTACAAGCTTTATGGGGTTGTAGAACGAAAATATTCTGGAGGATGTCAGGTTTAGAGAAAATAACTGTGCAGTGTGTACAGAAATAAACATGTTTTCATTTCCTGTAAGCAAGAACAGCTGTATTCTACATCTACATTAGACAATGGAAAAGATAAATGTGTAGTAATGTATGTCAGGCCATATACAACTTCACCGAATTTATGCAACGAAAATATTGGACTAGTATTTAACTCACGAAATCTTTATGTTCAAACTCAAAACTGGCAAATGTCACCCATTTTTCTCGCGTTGCGGGCTCCTCCCTTTTCCGTTTTTACAGCGAAACTTGCGCGAGCAAATTTAGCTTACTTGTTTGGAGATAACAAGAATAATTATTTCGAAGGTCTCGGACACATGAGCAGGACTATCGGTGTGATAGATCTTCTATTTCTAATTAAAACCTCAAGTGTGGTAACGAGAAGTCATAGCCGTTGCATAACTTGTTTCTCGGGGTTCCTCTGGGAGGACACCATTGTTGGATGTGGGCGTCGCAGGTCGCTCGCCTGCCGGAAGTTATTCGTCACAGAAGGATTGCGTGCCTCCGCGAAGGCGGTGGTGGAGGATTTGGAAGTAGTGGAGGCAAGGGACAAGGTAGAAACACATGTTGTGGTGATTATGGTAGGTTGGGAGGTGTTAGAGGATAGGTGATGCTTTCCATGTTAGTGTTTGTGGTAGTAGAAAGGTTTCAATAGAATATGAGATATTGGCAAAATGGAAAAAATTGACTCTGACCAAAAAAGTGTATTATTTAACGTAGCGAAGTAGACATCCTTAATAGTTGTATTGGCAAAGGCGATGGAGTAGGTGATGTCATAGAAAGAGATGGCAGCCTACGTAGTAATAGTAATAGAAAAAGGGATTACGACACTGAAAATAATAATAGTGATAACGTCAGTAGTAAATGCCAATAATTAAAATTGCAATAATGTCATCGGTACAGAAAGTAGAGGGCAAGAACATGCAAGAAAAGCAGAGAGCAAGAATGTTTTTCCAAAATGTAGCACGCACACTGCTGAAGAACAAAAATTAAACCCTCCTTTAACACTACAATATTTGACTAAATAAAATATTTGAACAAAAAGTCATCAGTAACACTGCAGTAACATTCGTGTAATTTTTTGTTAAATCAGAACTGTTAAGTTACTTCATAAGTAGCTTATTTGTCAAAGAATGAAAAAGGAACCATGGTCAGCAGCAACAGTATAAGTAGAATCGCACTACGCACCACCACCCTACCATTATAGCCACCTACTACAACCAATTGCACCCGGAGCAAATACGATTTTACCCGGAACTAAAAAACTAGCACTCAGATAGCTGTACTACATGAAAGTTAAGAGTTTCGAGACCGGAGTCGGTATCTACATGGCTGACCGGGAAAGGGCCGTCCTGGACCCAGATGTCGTTTATGCCGTCATGTTGCGACTTTCCTCAGGGCGAAATGACGCATTTAGCGGTCGCTGCTGGCATTTCGCTCTGCGGGAGGTCGCAGCACGACGGCCGAGTCGGACCAGGAGAGGTGGCTCAGGGTACCAATTGATGTCACAGTAGAGCCTCTGACAGAGTCCCTAGGTTGTCTTGAGTTCCGACGGTAGCAAGATTTTTGATACTAGTGTCTTGATGACATGGAGGGGAGGGAGTATGTGACGGGAGAAAGACGAATTCCTGGTTGGCTATTAACAGCGGTTTGTTATAAGCCCTGGTTTCAAGTACATTGTCACATTCTAAGAGAGACTACGCAGTCCAGCACTCAGTCGGTCGTTGACATGAGGATGGGGGAGAGGTGGTAGGCAGCGGCAGCGGCGGCGGCAATGGCGGTAACGAAGGCAGATAGGCTGGCGGTGGGTCGCTTGGCTCAGCCTTGCGTCGATTCCCGACGTGGTCAACCGGAGGGCAACCGTGGAGTGGGGACGCCGGCGATCAGTACCATGCTCACGAAGAGCGGTAAACAAGCGACAACTCGGCTTTTTTTTCCCGCCAATAACACTGGTGGGGCGGGAATTTATTCAAGTAAGGGACTGTACAATAGATAGCTCCAGCTGTTAAGCTTATGGAGCTAGGGGGAGGGCAGTATCTTAAAAAGACTAACTTACTTACTAACTTAATATTAACTTAAATCTAATAACAACTGGCCTCTTCGGACCTAGCCTAGATTTATTTACAGGTATTGATTTGCTTTTGTGTAAAGAAAGTTCCTTGGATTGTTCTTTTTCTCAACTCGGCGGCCGTACGCCGCCTTTATATACTGCCGGGTCAGTCCATCCCTGCGGCAGCGGGGGTGGCATTGCCCTCGTTCGGGTGACTCACAGGGGAGCGGGGGACGAGCGGTCAGCACGCACATCTGGAAGCCATGCCTGCTCAGCCCGGGCGAAGTGAAAGCGGAAGCGTCCAAGGAGGCGTCGCTTCACCACACTAGCTTAGAGAGCTATGTCGAATCCAGTCTATGTCAAGAGGAGAATTCTAGCAGCCGGCTACTCTGAATGGTAGTTTTCCGTGGTTTCTCCTATGAACACCAGGCGAATGCTGAAGCAGTACCCTAACAAACGGGCCACGGGCGCGGTTTTTTCTTCCTGTTCCTTGTCTTATCCTTCTCCCTTACTTATACACACTTACACTACCGGCCGGGACCGCGACCGGCCGGGAGCTTAGAGCTTGTCTCGGCTGGGGTGGAACTACGCTGGTGAGGGATAGCCAGTTGGAGAAAACCGCGCTAACCGATGGTAGGTCGATGCCGGATCTCACCATTAGCGGGGGAAGATCACTGCCACCTCCCAAGGAAAGAACACGCAATGCACTTATGGGACTAGTAGTTAACGCGCCCAGAATCACTAATCAATCAATCAATTAATGGCCTAATCGACATCTGCACCTAGGACGCGGCATCTCCCGGACAGCCAACTAGATGAAGCTACATTACATGTCGTCCCAGCAGGTGCAGATGCAGGGCCTGTGGCGAGTTGGGCACTGGCGCTCGACAGATGTGGACGACGCGAACCGTCCGCCTCCGCTGCGCTAACAATTTACCTATAAGTGATCTTTTAAAAGGGGTGAATTAAGAAAATTGCTATTAAGAAGTTAGTTCGGAGAGGAGAGTTTGTTAACAGGGGTACGATTTACAAGTGGTTTTCAATGTCCGTTCTACTAAAAATTGGTCATTGCGAAGGAGGATCGTTGTTAAGTGCAGTGCAGTGTTTTAGTTAAGAGCTATGCAATTCAGTGTAGTGTTGGGTTCAGTGAAATGGACCGGACATGGCAAGTTACTTAGAGTAATGAAGTGAAGTGCGAAACGACAATAAGCAATAACATACCCATAATTGATGCAATTATTGTTGCTGTGGTTTGCGGGTGTTTTATTTTTTGTATACTAAACATTATTTGTTATATTGTATATTATTATTATTATTATTATTGTGTTATTATTGTAATTATTATTGTATTATTTTTGTATGATTATTATGAAATTATTCCACCAGTTTGTGCTATTTGCAGAATAAATTTATCTATGTATCTATTCATTTAAGAGGGCTGATTTTTCAAGGTGGTTTCCTTTTCTCTACAGTACGCTGCGTTAGTTTTCGTTTTTGTACCACCTGTGAATGGTTGGTTTGGGCACAAGGGTTTTTTCACAGACGGACGTACAGATAATCAGGCAAATTAGCATCTACAAAAACACGATTTCGGTATCAGAAAACCCCAAAATGTGTATTTCCGTTACAATTTCGACATCGACTTTCCGCAGCATTACACGCCTTTCACTGTACCACGTACATTACTACATATGTACGCGTATACGTGAAAGTAAAAAAGGAAGGACGAAAAAAAACCCTTTGGTTCCATATATGCGTTTCACAAACTACCATGCCACCGCCGCCGCCACCACGCCGCTGCCGGTTGGCCGGGTCCGCTTTTTCTGCTGCACCGACAACCGTGAAAATTGCGGCGATGCGCAGCTCTCCACGCTGTATTAGCGGCCAAATGCAGAAGGCTGCTGCTACTGCTCGCTCGCCAATCAGTCGCGATGCAAATTTTATTTACGTAGCAATTATTGAGAACGGGCTTTAGGTTCCGTAAACGCTCTTCTGGAGACCGCAGAATGTCGTTAAGAACGGCGTCTCCAAGCATGAGTACGGATCCTGCTACCAATAATATTCTCGGCACCAAGGAGAACCACTGAAATAATGCATTGTTTCCAAATGCTCGAGACAAAAAAAAACAACAAAAATTTAAGACCCTTGAAGAACAACACGTGAAACAGCAAAATTAATTTATTGCTGATGGCGTAGAGTATGTGACAAACGTAGACTTTTGAAATGTGACAAAACTTACTCCGTTGTAAGCTAACAAGTCGCAATAAATTCAGAAATTCAATAATGTTTTTTTCGTAAAGTTACATTTATTAGTTAAACTTATGTTTCTTTAATCAATAATCAAATGAGAATTGAAAGCTTACTTATAAATAGATTTTTTGAGGTGGTAACATAGCCCAAGAAAAAATATGGTAAACCGTTTATAAATCACTGGTATTGCAATAGGTTAGCTGAACCGGCAATATTACAATTATGTTACTTGGGGATGTTTTAATACTGCGATGGTGAAAATCAATTTCTTTATAATTAACCGAATACCATTCATTTTCCTTAGGAAGCCATTATTTTACTCCGTGCCTCCGGTAGAAAAGGATACTTCCTTGTCTGAAGAATTAACAAGACTACAATACATCACAATATATTTTATCATCGCGTATTTTAGCGTGGATACATTTAGTTTTCATTGAATCATTTTCTTTCATCAAAGAACATAATGATGAATATCGAACAAGAAGCTATTAACATTCACAAGTAATATTCACTATTAATATATCACTATTCACTAGTAACATTCCTGCACCAGTAGGAGAGAAGATGCACACCCAGACCGAATCAGTAAATAATATTTTTTGATTATTTTTGACTTTCAGGTTTTTAATTATATAAATGGTATTCATTGAATGTGTTTGGATCAATATGGTAGCGAAGGTTCGAGCTTCAAAAATAGCAATGAAAATAAATTATTCAGCTCTTTAATTTTTAATTCATTGAATAATTGAGAGCAATTTGTACATCATGATGTTTTTGTCAATGCTATGCTTGTACAAATGCTACGAGTTTTCACGTCTGCAAGCACTTATGCAATTATATAACCCATCAACAAGGTATTTTGTGGTCTCTCAAATACAGTTTTGAGCTTGATATTAATTGTACGTGATATATTTATACAGCACATTCATTTAAATAAATCAATGAAATTCAATTTTACTATATTAAAAGCAATAATAAACTATTAAAAAACACGAAAAAAAAGTAAACAGCGTCAACCCATGGTCTTGTCAAATCGGATCAGCTGTAGAAGGGTGACTTGAAAAGGTGTGTAATAGACACATAAAATTTGTCTTGCCATAAAATTACCACATCAGGCAGTTTGCGGCTTCGCAAATATAGACGTTTTTGTCCGATTAAGGGGCATTCCTTGCGATGCATATCTGCTTCCAAAAGAATAACTACACTGTGCATTTTTATTTCCATCCTTTTTCATTGAATGTTTAACATTGTAATAATTCATATCTGTTATCCAGTTTACTAGTAATCTATTAATCAAATATATTATATTGTATTTACTAAGCAAAAAGTAATTGGTGGTGGTATTATTTGATAAGATTCATGAAACCTCAAGAATTTTTGCAGTTCAGAATTTCTTACGTTTCCCAAACTTGAACCAAACTAATCATTCATAGAATAATTTAATACTTTTTGCAATTTAAACAAAGTCATACGGTAAAGATTATATATTGTCATCACTAAAAATTTATTTACATTAGTTATCATAATTGCATTATTTAAAAAGTATCGAATTGAGCACTATATCATGCAAATTTTGTTAATATTTTATCGTACTTATAGCAGAATTCTCATTACCAAGGAATGAAATGTTGATAATTATGTCAGTCCGTAAAGAGAACTTTCTCGTGTCTTTCGGAAAAGTTACACTATCGCCATTATATCCAGCCACGCCATCTCGCGAATACTTCCTGATCATGAGTAGCGTTTGGTTCTCTCGGTCTAAGAAGCTCTAGCCTGTCAATGGTTGTTCATCGTCAAAAAAGTAGGTGAGGAATTTTGTATTGTCCATGCCAAACAATTTCAATAAAAATCGAATGGAAAGTATCACTATGGAAAGTATTCTATCTCACTCGATGAAGTCATGAAAATTGTCTAATACACGAAAATGTAAATTTTAAAGTGTGTTTTGTAGATAATTGGTTATTCGAGAGTCGCCGCAACCTAGGCACAATTGTCAATTCGGCACCAACGTTTCGGGCATAATACTGAGACCTTCCTCACGCCCAAATGCAATGTAACATTTTGCTCTGAGGAAGGTTGCGATATGACGACCATAACGTTGGCAACTGTCCCTTGGTTGCGCCGTCTCGTGATCAGCTAAATATCTACTGTCTGCGGCTACGCTCGCATAATTCGTGTTAGGCACTACTTTGCTCGACGCTCGGTCTACGATGGGAAAACACATTATTGGAAACCACGTCATTCGAAGCATTTTATTCATAGTAATTGATTCGTAGTAAAAGTATTAGCGAACCTTGCCAATACTCGCCGCGTCAATAATACTCATTGGATTTAGGTACAGGCCCCATCGCCTTGTACCCTTTCATGGGGTTTTGAGATAAGCGTCGTTTAAGTCGAGAAAAGTAAGTTATTAGTCACGGCCTTGCAAAAGACCCGTAATATTCGTCATAGTCTTGCCACAGAACCGTTCAGGCAGCCAAAAAGATTCGTTTTCAAGGCAAACATTCGCTCTCCGTGAAGATTTACATGTTTAGCTCCATTTCGGCATGACGCCCAGCCAGCTTAAAGAACTCGGTGGAATTGAGGGTAAATGAACCTAAAGAAACTGTGAAAAAATTTGTGAGAAAAGATATGGAAGACTGTTTTCAGCAAAACGAAAAAATATTGTAAAGCACGCTAAAAATAGGTGAAACCACAAGTCACCTTCCTCATCTAGCGAGCAGTCACTTTTAAAATGTCTCGCACGGGTCACTATCTTCCGTGCGTGCCTTCCCGAAGAACCCCGTTTCGTCATAACTCACCTGTTGACAAACGAGGGAATCGGGTGAGGTGACTCAGGGCATCAACTAGGTACCTTGACTCAGAGCATCAACTGATGTAACTGCAGTGCCTCGGACAGGGGGGTTTCTAGAGTTCGAGTCCCGACAAAGGCAGGATTTTTCACATTAGCTAGGTCGAATCCAAGCGGTGTCTGGAGGAGAATTTTAGCGGCCGGCTGCTCTGAACGGTAGCTTTCCGTAGTTTGTCCGACCTACGCCAGAGGAATGCCGGAGCACTACCCAACAAACTGGTCATGGACGCGCGCGATCCTTCCTACCTATTCCTTGTTCAACCCTCTCCCCATACACACATTTTCACTTACATGCACTACACTACCACAAATGTGGGGAGTTCGGTCGGGAGCTTAGAGCTTGTTCTGACTGGGACGGTGTCCCGCTTGTAGAAATATCTGGAAAGGAGGAGGAAATATTCTTTCCTCTTTCTCATTCTATCCTCTCCTTAATCTCTCTTACATGTACTAAACTACCACATATATCGTTACACCACTCGGGAGCTTAGAACTTGTCTCCTGGTATGATACCTTGCTGGTGAAAGATTGCTGGACTGGAAAATCCCTGCAAGTCGACGCGCGACGATGCCGTAGGTCGGCGCGAATATCACTATCCATCGGAGAAAGAACATCATCACCCTCCGTGACACAAACATGCACTACACTTATGGGATTAATGACCGTAACCATTGACGCGCTCGGAAACACGAAGTAATAACTCACCCTGCTCGCAAATGCGGGCGGACCAAACAACTTCTCAGCCAAAGAGCGAACCGCTCTCGCGAAGTGTTCACCGTTTTTGCCGCCGTTCGCCACCGTTCCTGGGCAGCGCTGCGGTCGCTTTAGCCGCCCAACCGGCGATGTATTTCTCAAGCTCGCGGTGTACCACGCGGCGGCGCCTGAGTCGAGGAAGCGAAAAATATTAACGCTTTGATGACAACAATAATGATCGATATCCTGTGATTTAAATGCTATTAAGTATAATTTACGACGGGTCCGGCTGGAACAAGAAGCGTTACATGGGGCACGCCGTGGCGTAGATTACACCCGGCAGATGCGCGCGGCCAGTTGGTTACAAGCTCCGCGTGGCTGCGTGGCGGTCGGGGATTCGCCGCCATCACAGCCGTGCGCAGGCTAAAACAAGAGTGGGGGCAACAACATTTCTGGGCTCTTTTTTTATGCATTCAATGTTTTTATTTACATGCACATTACATTTTGTATGTATAGAATTGCATTTTAGGGTCGGGTTAATCCGACTTTTGCCAGCTAGCGGTGTTCTCAGGCCTAGGCTACGTTTTTATTTATTATCCACACTGGTGGTAAGGGAGACGTATGGCGAGCATGACGTATTCCCTTCAACGCACCTAAGCTTACTTCATCTTAGCTTTTTCTTTCGTCTCACAGCTACAAAATCTGAAACGATTTGCTTTAGAAAGCTACAGTTTCATTTTTGTCTTAATCGGGAATCGAATCCGTGACTGCCTCACAGAAAGCTAGCTTTCTGTCCATAAGCCGCCTGAAGAGCTACACATCACTTTTTACTTCTAAAAAATGTTCAATAAATTTTTGAATTTTTAAAATGTATTTTTAGGCAATTGTAAAAGAAATTCTCTCACTTAGCCAATTTTTTAGGATTGTTTTATAAGCTTTTCGGCGTTTTCGGCCGATTTTTATTATTTGATGCACTTTTGGTGAATTCTGTAAAAAGTTTGAGTCCAAAATTGCCACCTTTCAAGAGAGTCCAATGTTCCTTCTCATTTTCTCCTCAAATCGTTCAGTTAGGTATCAATTTTGGGTATTGATACGGTATTTTGTTTACAAAGATAAAAGTTCATAAATGAGAATAAAAATTTATTTTAGTTATTGAAAAAATGAATGTCAATGAGTTAATGTCTACAACACAACAGGTAATGATTTTCACTACTAAGTAAAACGCCGAAACGTTTCAAATTTTATAACCCTAGGCAATAATACTTGCTCATTCTATGGTAACAACATACAGGCTGACTAATGTGTCCATGCGCTTGTCTGCAGGCTATTATTTAATATGTGTCTATTCGTTCTATTCGTCGTTTTCATCAGTGATAATATATTTACGGAAATAACATATTTTATTGCGTAAGACTACGGAGTCCCTTTCAAAATGTTGAGGAAGGGGCACGTACACCCTGGTCCCTTTCTGCGGACGTCTATGTTTGCCAATGATGTTGCTTCCACTGATTTTCTACTTATTTCACGATAAAATCAATAAAAATACGACGCCAATGTAGAGTAAAATCTGAGGTAATGGACAGAAGGTGCAGAAATGCAAGACCTCCAGATTAACAATCCCCATGGTATGATTGTTGGGTCCAGTGGGAAATGTTATGTTGCTGTAAGGGGTTAAGGCAAGAAGGTAGCCCACATAGCAATAATACGGTCAAATATGATCAGTATGCGTTCTTCTGTCTATTATCTCCACTGAATTTTACCATCGGGTTTTGGAATTAAGGACATTTTAGAGCGTGTTGTTTCAATGCCCCATCTCACAATCAAATCTCGGTACATAAGTGATATTGTAAAGATATGTCGTCTCATTTTACATGACAATTGCTGTGCACTTTAGGTCGTACATTTGATTGCATCTGGAAAGGGAGCATAACTCAAAGAAAGATTCCCAATTTAAGATTATATTCTGAAGAGATCATTGTAGAGGTATGTGACAGTTCCAGATGTACAAAAACCAAACCGGTCGGCAATTTCAGTAAGTTAAACAACATTTCAATCACCCGCAAATCTCATTCAATATAATTTTCCAGTTATCAATGAATCTTCGAAGTATTAAACAAGCTCATGAAACATAATATTACTTCTACTTAAAACCACTTTCCGCAACCACCGTCACTTCTATGTTCTCCGAGGATCTCATCTTCCACTCTTTTTCCCCTCCTTGCCCCCGCTACGGTCTGGTAATGCTTCGGGCAAAACGTGCGCCAACAAAAAGAAATGGAATTGGGAAGTCGGTTTTGCTTGGGTTAAGAAAAATTTATGAGGTCGTCTTTTAAGTGAAGTGATTTCATTTTGCGTTCCGGACGCGGACTAGTGCCTGTTCTTTCAACCCAACACGTGGCTTGCGGTGCGGAGTAGTAGATGGACGATGCTCTGGCCTTATTGAAGAGAGAATGTTGGGAACTCTAAGTGCTAGTTAGATTTCGGGTCATTATGAAAGCTTCGTTTCGTTAGTGTAATGCATAATGGAACACTGGGGGCATTTTGGGTGCACTCACAAAGTAATTTGGATGGTTCGTTCTTTCAATTTTTCTTAGATACAAACCAGGTCGTCCACAGAATTACAAATTAACTCTTAAATCGATTGTGGTTTTGCTCATGCTTTATTAAGCATAAAAATAGGAAAACGTGAAGTTAAATCCAATTTCGAGATTTTTGTGGAAACAACGTTCATCAGGAAATTCTTTATTTATATCAAGGAACTTAATTATAGTTTGTCTCCGAGAGTTTTGTTATCTTGCCTCTGAAATTTAATTTAATTTCATCACATTCGATCTACAACAACAACATACGAGCAGCCCAGAAGTTCAAAGGTTAGGCGGAAATAGGAGAAAATTGAAAATATTTTGGACAATAATAATGTTGGGGTAGTGAAGAGTGAATAAATAACTTCAATAGAAATGCTTTAATAGAAAAAACAAAGAAGGCACATGGCAGTTAAAAAATATTGGATTCTTTTAGTTTAAAAATAAATTACCGCAGTAACCTTTTGGATTAACTGTCTGATAACAATAATTATGTATTTACTTTTCCTCAAACACAGTTTCGCACAGATAAATAAGTTTTTGCGTTTCGGAAAAAAACTATATAAATCGCATCTGGAGTATTCCAAAACTAGAACACTGATCAATCTTGTTTGAAATATTAAGTACTGAAATATCTTCTCACATTAAGGAGCTTAGAAATTAGTAATTTAAAATGTCCTTTTTCAAGTTTTTGAGGTAGCTAAACCGCTAGTAATTTTTGAAAAAATTAACGTTACAAATAATACACGATGTAGGTATTCGTCACAAGAGCATCGTTGCCACCCTCCTCTTCTCAATTTGATCAAATAAGTCTGTGATTACATCCAACTTTCCAGAGCAGTCAATAATGTAAATCTTCTTACAATCAGTCCAAGTATTCTTCAATCACTAGAGCAGCTTTACGGAATCTCGTTTCAAATAAAAACAACTCAAAGGATTCTTTTATGTGCTCTTAGTCCCAGTGGTATATTTCCTTGTCAATTTCTATTTAGTAGGTCTCTTAAAAATTTAACTCCCTCTGCAAAACAAATTTTACAAATCGTCTCTAAAGTCCTTCAATCATAAGAGCGACGATGCCAAATGTAGTTAGAAGTATAAACTAGCAGAAGTCGCTAAGAACTTCAAGTAGAGGCAGTATTGCTATATTATATCTAATATCAATTTTCCCAGTGAAAAACATAAGTCTCTTCAAAAGGCATGCAACATATCGGGCTTAAAGCTCTCTAATCACCGGAACAACGTTGCCGAATCCTCCCCCGCCGATATCCGTGCGGAGCGGTCGTTAGCTCGACCCCCGCCGCATGCGCAGCGATCATCGACAGCGCCACCGCAGGGCACAGGGGCCGCGCCTCGGCGAGCGTGAAAACAAAGACGTAGCGATCGGCGCCTGTGTACACGACCGCGCGGTACCTCCGTTGACTCCACCGTCATTGCCACCGCCACCGCCTCCACCTCCACCACCTCCACCTCCATCACCGTCACTATCCCCACCTTCACCTTCACCTCCGCCTCTGTCTCCGCTTCCGCCTCCAACTCCACCTTGGCCTCCACCTCCGCCTTCGCCTCCACCTCCGCCTTCGCCTCCACCTTCACCTTCACCTCCACCTCCACCTTCCCCACCTCCACCTCCACCTCTGTCTCCGCCTCCGCCTTCGCTTCCACCTCCACCTCCGCCTCCACCTTCACCTTCACCTTCACCTTCACCTCCACCTCCACCTCCACCTCCACCTCCACCTCCACCTCCACCTCCACCTCCACTTCAGCCTCCACCTCCGTTTCGAAAAGCGTTTCCATCATCCCCTTCACCTGTACATCCACCACCAACCGCCACCGCCGCCATCGCCGCCACCGCCACCACCACCACCACCACCACCACCACCACCATTACCATCATCATTTCCGCCATCCCTTCCGCCCCAACTGCCCCAGCTGCCGCGTCCACTGCCTCTGCCGCCGCACCCGTCACCTCCATTTCCACCAATGCTTCTGACGTCACCGCCGCCGCCTTCATCTCCGCCACAGCCTTCCTCAACGCCTCCCCCCTACCACCTCCACCGCCCTCTCCATCACCACCTCCGCCGTCAACACCGCAGCTATCACCGTCACCGCTGCAACTGGGGACCGGCCCGGAGCCGGGAGAGTCGGCCGGGGGCGGCGGTTAGGCACGGGGCGGCGATGCTATCGCGCCCATTAGGCGGGGGCGCTCCCGTCTGGGGCGAAATGGGCGATCGAGGGCCGCGCCGCGCGCCGCCCCAGACCGAACCCACCCGTCGCGCCGGCGAGCGCAGGCGGAGGAACAGTCGCCGATGATGTCAGTGAGGCTGCAGAGTAACCTCAGCAAACGGACTATACATGCACCGCGCAGAAGAAATCCTGGATGACGGAGCTTCTGTCAGGAGGCGTAAAGGAAGCGTCTCTCACCAACTTTACGTCTCAACCGCTGCGATAGTCCAGCAACAAGACTGTCGTCTCTGTGGAATCTTTCTGCGACTCCATCGTGCTTAACTGTCGACTAACACTACTGCTATTTTATCACTACTGTTATCTCCGTCCAATCCAGTACCATTGGCCCGCTATCACTCCGCCACCTCCCAGCCTTGTATACATCGACATCACCACTCCATTTTCATCACCACCATCTCCCAGTCCTATTTAGCGCATCGGTGCGTTATCACACTACCCCTGCCGTTCTCAACCATATATCCATCATCATCATCAACGTCACCACTCCTATTTTCATCACAGCATCACCCAATCTCTTCAGCGCCATCGCCGGATATCTCTACGCCACTCCCATATCCGATTGTCTTAACTATGGACATCACCAATCACATTTTTTTCATTACCGCCATCATATAATCCCATTTAGCGCATCGGTCCGCCATCACTCCACTCCTTGCCGTTTCCAACTTCACATCCATCGCCATCACTACTCCCATTTTCATCTCCAACATCATCCGTTCCTCCAGCATCATCGCCCGGTATTTTTCCGCCACTCCTAAATTCGATCATCCGACTGAATATATGGACATCACCACTTCCATTTTCATTACCACCAACATCCGGTCCCATCCAGCGCCAACGCCTCGGTATCATCCCGCCGTCTGCCCTTCCTAGTCTCATATCCATCGACATCACCACTTTACTTCTATTTTCATCACCACCACCATCTGGTCCCATCCAGCCCTATCGCCTCGGTATCACCGCGCCGTCTATTCTTCCCAGTCTCACATCCATGGACATCACCACTTCCATTTTCATCACCACCATCATCCGGTACCATCCGTCGCCAACGCCTCGGTATAACCCCACCGTCTGCTCTTCCTAGTCTCACACCCATCGACATCACCACTTCTATTTTCATCACTACCATCATCCGGTTCCATCCAGCGCCATCGTATCACCGCGCCGTCTGCCCTTCCTAGACTCACACCCATCGACATCACCACTTCCATTTTCATCACCACCATCACCCGGTCCCATCCAGCGCCAACGCCTCGGTATCACCCCGCCGTCTGCCCTTCCTAGTCTCACATCCATCGACATCACCATTTCCATTTTCATCACCACCACCATCATCTAGTCCCATCTAGCCCCATCACCTCGGTATCACCCCGCCATCTGCCCTTCCTAGACTCACACCCATCGACATCACCACTTCCATTTTCATCACCACCATCACCCCGTCTCTTCCCCCAGCGTCGCTCCGGCGCGCTATCTCTTCGCCACCCTCAACGCCGCGAGCGCCGCGCCGCCGTGGCCTGCCCCATCGCCGGGCGTGTGCAACGGGCCGTGGCTACACGGCGGCGGCAACTCTGTCGCAACTTCTTTCTGTTATTTTATCTCAACTCTTTTTCCTTTCCACCACCTCCTCGCCTTTTTTTCTTTCCTTTATTTCGCCTTCCCTCTTGCATCTGATCGCCCCGCAGCAGCACCTGTTATTAAACTGGCCGCGCCACTCGGATCACGCTTCCTTAAATGTTCGTTCTACATATACGCTACGAAAAAATGGTAACATCCGTGCCCAATCGATTTCTTATAATATAACCTTACACGTTGGCTTTTGTACCTTTTGCTCTTCCGATAAATCAATTCCTTTCCGGGGGACGTTTCTCGTGTAGAAAATTTCGTGCGCTGTTACCACGTAAATTTAGTGCCTTCGTATTAGTGTGAGAAATGGTACGTAGCGCGGTCGGGCACGTTTTGTTGTTGTTTATGCAAAAGTTTTACGAACTATGAATGTAACGGAAATTACATGAGGGCTTGTCATTGACCTTTTACTTGTTGCATCTCACAACAAGTAAGCTTTTTTTTTCACGGTTGTCGCCAAGTGATGCTGAAGATGGCTCTGAAGTCGGACCGAAACGTTGGATTTTTTGCCGCAACATGTGTTGTCTCCTATTAGTTAATGATTTTGTAAATTTATGTAATGTTTTAACATTTCAACGGGAAGTCCTCTTCTTGTATATGCTATATTCGTAAATCGTAAAATTTACTTGTTAGTGCTGTGTACTTGTTGGTGCTGTCGTAAATAATTATTTATTGTTGTGTTTATGAGCAAATTTTCTTGGAAACGAAATAGCGAAAATATTTCGTTATAGCTTATTTCGATATTTTGTTTGTATATTGAATTTTTTAGGTTTGCTAATAAACTGTTTATGAGTTGTGAGAAAAAATACGTCAGTCATATGTGAAAAATATGTGTTTTAGTGAGAACGATTATATGTAGTAAATGAATTCCTTCGCACAATTTTTTCAGAGAAATTAATCCATTGTAAATTCATTATAAGTCAAAAAGTCCAGCATTATGAAAGTTAGAGCACTGTTGTTACAGAATAATATGTTTGTTTAATTAGTTTACTTTGCTTTGGTATTCACGTGTGTCGCAAAACATTAAGGCATTCTCTTAAGAATGCCTCAAATTTACACAAGTTCAGAATAATTCGTATTCAATTCAGATATTTATTTATACAGCATTTGATATTTTATAATTACTCACCAATTACTCTGTGACAGAAAGATTATAAATAAATGTAACGTGTAATAATCATTTCGCATTAAAATTTAAAAAATTCACGAAAGATTACATGAGATACTAAAGTGTTGTATAAACGAAAGGGTGAAAATTGCAAATGACTCGACTAAGATCCAATCAAACTGAAATTGAACTGAGCAACTGAGAGAACCTCGAAGCTGCTATACATGCCATGACAAAACGGAATTAACCGTGGAGGAGATAACGACATTCTCACGTCAAACAGCCAGATAACCAGCGTCCGAGAATTGCTGAAAAACAACTTTCAAATTTTCACGACTTCAAAGCAAAGCGATCGATACCATTTTCTCTGCTTCCCCTTTTTGGTTCGAGTCTCTTATGTGAATTGCATTGGTGCTCTTATTGCTGATAGATTGTGAGATTGTGAAATTTATTACGGCTTAATACAGCTATAATTTTCTTAATCAATGATCAAATTAACAGGGCGCTATGTTACTACAAAGAGGAGGTAGGCGGTGATGGTGTTTTCTTTATTTTGCTTGTTCGCACATTAATCTCGATATCGGGGTAAGAAAGTTGGTCCATTTCTGGACGTTTACCTACATCCATGACGTCGACACGTACGATTCCGCTTAAGGCCCTAACGCCTGCTAATCTTCCCTTGAAGCCGCTTCGTTATTGGTTGAGCAGCTGGACGAACGCTTTCGGCATTAACAGGTTTAGTGCGCCCGACTTCGTATCGCTCATCGCAGGGAAACTGTTGGGCGTGACTGCATTCGTGTTAAATAAGTAATAAATGGAGGCATGATAACCGAGAACCCAGTGAATCTTTGCTGCAGGACCCAGTGAATGCTTACAATAAGATCCATTTTGTGCATCACAGAATATGCTGAGATGTGAACTTCGTTATAGATTTGAAATTTGAAAAGAGAATCATCAAATAGAGTTTACTGAGACGGTTACAGGAAAAGATAAATGGAAGAAAAAAAAAGAATGAGGGTTATGTTGATAATTTAAAAGGGGGCACGTTTTGAATCTCGTTCACGAAATTGTAGGAAATGACTCGACGAGGATAAGCCATGTAGCACAGAATGTAGTTTTTAGAGGAACGATACATGATATGGGAGAAGAATTAACGAAAATCCAATGCTAGAAAGAGGCCAAGGAACTACTGTAGAGTACTCAGAATACACGTTTTTTACGGTGTTGCGGCCTCTCCCGTATCATAATGTTCAAGAGAAATAGATTTCCTGAAGAAATAATTATGAAAAATTAAAAATTCTGAAGATATGAAAGTAGTATTTGAGATGACAAAAAATAAGATCTTGTTTAATCATATATTTGTTATTCATCATTATCATAGAATGCAATCCATTTCTGATAGATTTTATGGTTTTCTTGTTTAATTTTTGTAAATGTTTAATACCTAGCTGATTTCAATAACTTGATGAGTTCTCCTGTATCGAGAGTTTTAACATCAGAGGTGTACGATTTTAAACACTAGTTCAATACTGAGGTGAAGAGAAAGAAGAAGGCGGTAAGGAAACAGTGTCGGGCGTTTTGTACTGCAAGAGCCAAGAAAGAAGACCTCTTTGCAGACAAAGAGAAAGTACAGTGAAACCTGTCTTAAGCTGCCATTGATGATTCTGCAGAAAATGTCTGTTAGTACAAGTGACAGCTCAGCTTAATTAAGCGAAAGAAAATTTGAGAAACGAACATCCGGACGAATGTTATGTGAAAGGAAATGAAGCATGGTTTCTTCCTTGTCAGATTTTTAATTACGCTTAAAAATACAATACACCAAAAGCATGTTTGAAGAAGTGCACTGAAACAAACCGTTTACAAAATCTTTCAATTTATAGTCTTTGCTTTACTTTCTTTTTCACACCATAGATTGTTTCTATTCATTCGTGGATTGGTTTTAAGATGCAATTCCCAGCCAGGGAAAACTTCAGAGCATGCATGGAAACCACTTACTCGTTTAATGTAAAACAGGAGGTAACGCCTCCTCTTGAGACAAGCAGCTCTAGATTTTAGTTCTAAATTCCCGAAATTCCACACAGAAGTATGATCGTCTAATGCAGGTCGATTTGTTGAATGTGTCTGGCTTCTCAATGCCGGGCTTGATTGCCATAGATTTTCAAAATTTTCTCAAGAAAGCATCCAAATGTTTGCATTAAATTTTCTCCTCGAATAGTGTAAATTCGTTTAAAAGAATGGTGCAGATCTCATTTTCGTTGAAATCCCTGATTTTTCAAAAATCGCGAAAGCTTAAAATATTTTTTGGTGTCTTACTACAATTACAATATTGAAGACAGATATTTTTCCTTAGTAAAACAGGTTGTTTAAAAACAGATTTTTTTAATATGGTCTGTTAAAATTTTTCGAACCTATAAGTAGTCTACGCATAATTTTGCGTGAAATATAGGCAATTTTTAATTACTTTTTCTCAGAAATGGCTGCATTTTAAAAAATTTTCTCCTCGTATGTATGAAAGGACGGTGAAAACTTTGGCATTGTCCCTATTTATGATGAACTCTCTGAATTTTCGAAACTTGCAAAAATGATAATTTTGTAAAATTACAAACTTGAAGGGAAAGATTATTTCCAAAACAAATTCTTTTCTAAAAAACAGATATTTAACGTCATGCGAAATTTTCGTAAAAAAGAGTTGTTTTTACGCAATTTCTTCTTGAATTTAACGGAAATATAAAAAAAATTTATATTATTATTTATAGCAAATTTTTTCAAAAATTGCTCCAATTTTTTTCTTCAAATTATTTCCACAGATAGAACAAGGAATTAATTAATGGCACAGGTCTCATTTTAGTTGTACTCTCTGAATTTTAAAAAATGCAAATTTTTAGATATAATACGAGATAGTCTGTGCTGTTGTAGTACTATTTATTGGGTGTTAAAATTATCTAAATATAGACCAGAGCAATTTTATCTTGCAAGTGTTTCTTTATAATCTTCTAGTTGTATTTTCTCAAGCCTGGTTCCATCATTAACTACTCCTCTGAGAAATAAATAATGTGCGTATTCTTTAAGTGTTTACCCCAAGAAAATTCAAGATTTATGAGCTTCCACACTTACAGAATTGATTTAAACCGAAATAGCAAAACGTCTTCCTGTCTGCAATAAAAAACGTCATATTTGCCGTAATAAAAAACATCACAATGTTGATTCCTGGGTGACAAATCCCTTGACAATACACTTAGAAACATCCTAAGCCAATAAGCAATGCAAAAAAGCTTCAGACAAATCATACTACAATATAATACAAATGTAATAAACGATCATTTTGCAGAGGTCTACTTCATCCATCTGATATTATGCTAAATACAATTCTCAAGACGTTTACGACATATGAGGTGCCGGATTAAGAGAAGTGCGTAAACAAACTTTGAAAAGAAGCAAAACAAAATTATGGAACATTAACAATGTCGTCTCGAAGTATCTATTGATTATTTTGTGTTTCCAGGCACTTCTACAGCGATAGGCATTAGCCCCGTAAGAATAGTTCCAATCAGAGCCCTCGAAATGGCAGTGTTCTTCTCACACCGGAATGTGAGATCCGGCGCTGACTTAGACGTCGTCTCGGCATGCACCATTTTTGAGGTATTTTTACGAGAGGGTCACCATCCCAGCCTGGACTCGCTCTAAACTCTCGACCGGACTCCCGATATATGTGGTGGGGTAGTGTATGTAAGTGTGAGTGTGTGTGTGTGTGTGTATGTAAAGGGAGAGGAGGCGAGAAGGAAGAGGGAAAGATGGCGCGCGGTCCGTGGCCCGTTTGTTAGGGTACTGTTTCGGCATTAGCCTGGTAGAGAAACCACGGAAAACTACCGGTCAGAATAGCCGGCAGCTAGACTTCTCCTCTAGAGAGGAACTGCATTCGATATAGCTGTCTGGCAAGTATCGAAAATTCGGCACCGACATGATTCGAACCCAGGGCCCTCCTGTCACATACGCTGTGATGCAGAAGCGCAGATTGAGAAAAATGTGTTTGTTGAGCACACTCCTGGTAATATTGTATTCGAGAAGCTATGTGGTGGAAGATAACGAAATCCAAAAGAAACAACTAGTTGTTCAACATGACACATATTTTAAAATAATTGACGTAGAAAAAGTTGAAGGTAAATTGAACAGTTAATAAAATAACAATTATATTGGACAACATACTGAATCGGGCCTGGGTTTTATCCCTCACAAATTTTAATAATACCAATATTTATATACTTATTGCCCTTCTTTGCCCCACGTTGGGCATTCCCTGAAACGGAACTTGGGTTTCTCTTATTATATTATTTATTATATTCGCCTATACATTAGGCGTCCCACAGAAAAATTCTTAACTTCCTTATTATTTCATAATTAGCATGAGCACATGACATAAAACCCTAAACAGTTCGCAGAAATTTGTAAGGTCCTGGGGTGCGAAGCCGCCTCTACAGAATACGGTATTTATTATTTATTGCAGGATACGTATGGGCATACCCTCCCGACTTCCCAAATGAATAAGAAATAAAAACGGAAATTTTCAAATATCAAAGCCACCATCAGGAGGTGCAATGGGGTATATTCATAAAATTTACTTGGCGTCGTTATTTTAGCACCTCTCGCTGCTAAAATAACACATACAATATGAATACCCTTGAAAACATGGAAAAAACACAAAATTTAAATATGTACATCACACTCACACTTAACATTCAGAAATACTCATTCACACAAGCGCGCATTTTTTTTCATGGCCATGCAACATTTACTTTAAAAATGATACTTGTTTTTCAAAAGAACATAAATTAACCTTCTTACATGAATTTATGACAACAACCAATCAAAATCAGTATTAAAGCACTCCCCTCTCGAAGTCTCGGCAACGCTGGGCGCGAACTATCACCATTCCAGCCAGCTTCAATTATCTTGTTCTTCACAGCACCATAATTGTCAGTGATTTCCGCAGACATGGATCTCTATTATTCTCCTTCACGAACGAAATTCCATTGGAGTAGACCTCAACACGTTCTGTCTCCAACAGTCTCAACACCTTCTGTTGAACTTCCTTCCTTCATCCACTACGACAGTTCGGAAAACAAAACCTGTCTCTTCCCGTCTTTTGTTACAAGTATTGTTTTATGACGAAAATTAAGTTTTCCTCATTATTCCAACTTGCGTTTTCTCGCATTTTCTTTGTGAATTAATTATACAATTTTGTCTAAACGTCCCACCTCTTTAAATGCTGTAGAACTGTTCTTATTTCGTTATTTTTATTTTAACTTACACCCTTACGTACATAAAGTGTAGACTATTAACTTGTCTTATGACACCAAAATAAAAAATTATAATTTTGTTACCAGTTTGTTCTTGAACCTACTGATCATTAGTATCTCATCACTTTAAATATTCTTGTTTATTTATGGTTGTCTGCTCGAATTTTACAAGTCCTGCAATGGTGGAGTAATAAATATACGAAAATGTTCTTACGCCTTCGCGCCGTCATTTGTCACTATGAACAATGTCGTATCTCCCTTTAATAAAATAATCTAAACTTGAGTTTTACGACATGTCCATGTGAAATGTCACAAAGCATCTCCTATTGCACACAACTTCATCGTTAAGGGTCTCTTTCAAATGCACGTTTCATCTTTTGATCATATTTTGTTTCATTGATTGATTAGTGATTCCGGACGTGTCAACTGTTGAGTTCATTTGTTCTGTAAGTGTAGTGCATATTTTCTATCGCGAGAAGAGGAGGTGATCTTCCCCCATGTTTGTATCAATCCAATAATTAGAAGACTGAATAATCAGCTTAGAGTGATAATAAAAATAAATGTTTCCAACGCTCTAAAGAGTGATCATAAATCATCGAAGTTGATAAAGATAATTTTACTTCTTCGAATCAGCAGTTGTCACTTCTACGGCGAAGTTGAACGTACTGTGGACATTATCTTTCTTCACACCTATACTTAGGCAAATTGCTTAGATATTCGTTTATGAAAGAAAGCGACAAAGTAAATACTAGAAAGTTCTCATACAAAATGAAAATATTTTAAGGACTAAATATTAGTGTTTTGGAAATTTAGAAGAAATTACAAACTATTCTCTTGAACATGCCAATAAAATGTTCTTTATTGAAAATTTCTTTATAGAACATGTTGAAATTGGAATTTCAATTTTTATTGAAGATTGAAAATGTTCTTTATTGAACCATTAACACCAAGGCGTTCTCATTTGAGGGCGCACATTACTGGTCAATTTAATTTTAGAAATGCTTCTCCTAGACATCCTGATTCCTTCACTCCCACTATTACCTACTAATATTCACTAATTCCACCACGTCGCCACACATTAGCATTACGTTTATATTAAGCCAACATACAAATGTAGTGTGAACTGAATTTTGTACACCTCAAAATGTTTATAATAAAAAATTGCCACCGGAAGCCGTCTCCTTAGGCAAATTGCGTCGAACGGAACCTTTTTGCAAGCAGCGACGGCGCGCAGGCAGACGCTGTCGTCTCCCGCGATTAAAACGAATTCCTCGAACACGATTGGCTCTTTTTGCGGCACCGAGGACGCTTTCTTGTTAAAGTGCGCAGCCGCTGCCAGCGCCACCGTCGCTACTCATGTATTAATTGCGCCGCGCAGGTAGTGCTGCGCTGAAAAAGAAAATTAAAAACAAAACAGAATGATCGCACGTCGCAGGAACGGCATCGCAGGATAAATTGGTGAAGATGAGTTTGAGAGTGGTGGTTGAATCTTCGATGTAAGATGTTCGTTGATAGTGACCCCGAGAAGCAATGGTATTGGGAATACGATGCGATAACATCTTTTAGGTAGTTGTTAATTTTTAATGTTGTGACGTAGGATGTTGTTACATCGAAAATTTTCTCTATGGATATTTTGTTGCGTTTAGCAAGCCTCATGTGTGCTCACAGACTTCATTCTTCACGAATTCTCGTTTCCACTTCTGTAATCAGGTTCTATTACTTTTTACGTTTTAGACAGCACAATAAATCAACATCGAATAAAGAGTATAAAAGTAATAGAAAGTAAAATATCAATTCCTTTGCAATAGAATGCACTTATCATAAGATTTAGTACATATTATTTCCTGTATCGTCCTCTGAATACGTTTTGCCTAAATACAATCTAATTTTTTTAACGCACAAGAACGTTTCTTTTTCTTGTACTAGCTCAGAGATTGCGTGTACACCACAGTTTCGGTTCGATTCACGATAGAAACCAACTGACAATTTGGAATACAAATCAAACGACTCGTTCTTAATTTTATCGTAGTAAAATCTTCTTTAGAATAAGATTCAATTAAACACCTCTTCTTGTCGTCCAGACATCCTTGTGAACCATCTCTCAATTCTAATACAACGCTGCAGCTTGAAAAATATTACAACCATTTGCCAGCATCATCTACATGAGACATTCTCTCCTATTACAATATGCAAATGCTTTCAATTACTTCTGCAATTTAATTTCGCGCCTTCGTTTAATACCATTATTCACAGCCGCTTATTTTTTTTTACGTTTTCGCGTAGTTGCCAGAACGCTCGTCAACGCTAGAAGTTTAGTGTTTCACCCAGGGCGTTGAGAGAACGGTCAAAGGCCCCCCCGAAATATAAATTTCAATTACGTGACACAGTGGTTCGTGAATTACGTTCCTCGGCATGCAACAGAGCGCTGAATTACGAACCACGGAGTCCATAAAAAGGAGAAGATTCGTGGCTCCCGGCGATAGACCACCCGTGCGCTCTACCCGCGACCAACGCGTTAGCTGAAAACGCGTGCAAACTCGACTGTCATTTACGTGTCCGCCCCACACATGCAGCTGCAGTGGGCCCGAGAACCGATGAAATATCAGGACAAAATAAGAGGCAATTTAAATTGTAGCAGGATCCTTTGTTTTTTGCAACTAGAGATTCCTAGGCGTGGAGGTACGATGTTTAAGACACGTAGGTGATGGATTTTCGACTCCAGATGAATGCAAAAATATGATATATTTTTATCAGTTGGAAACGAGAATGTGTCTCTACCTTTCTGTACTTTGACGCATGTCACTACATCACTTGCAATGTTCCCTCCATTATTAGCAAGATAATGATCTCATTTAAAAGCAAATGTACTATTTGCATGGCTTCTCGATGAAACATCGCTTATAAGTCTTGATTCTCCAAGGAGAAAAACAAGCACTTGCATACGTATGATACATACTCTTCACAACATGAACGGTATGCTAGCCATTTTAGATAGCCGGTATCTGTTTCGTCTCCGTTTAAATTATTTTTCCGAAAGCTATAACTTGAAATAAAAATCTTCCTGGCCTCTACTGGTCCAACAAGGGACTGAATTACCGTCATATATTACTCACCGAGGCTAAACAATTAAAGATTTGGCCGCGCATTTATCATGCCGACCCACCGTGCGGCGTTGGAGATAATTCAAGGTGGCTTTTCAGCGTGAATAGAGTATAATGTGTTACAATGGACCTGCTTCTTGCGGTTTAGAAGCGTTAAAAACGGCGAACGACGCCCCGTGCGGGGCGGGCTGCCCCCGAGTGTTGAATACGAAAGAAGGCGGTCTCGACTCGCGGCAGTAATTGCTCCGGACGCCCACCGCCCCCGCCCGCCTCCATTACCTTCCCACCTCATCCTTTCCATCCCCACCTCAGCCTCTGCTACTATATCACAGCGTGCAGATTTCAAATGTGGCGTCAGCTGTGTCGTCAATTGTGTCGACAACTGCGTCAAACTGCGCTTCATGTGCGCAGTCAACTGCGCCGCCAACTGTGGCCGTCCAACTGTTGTCAACTGCGCTATCAACTGTGCCGTCAACTGCGTCTCCAACTGCAACATCAACTGCGCTCTAAACTGCCCGTCAACTGCGCCGTCAAATGTATCGTCAAGTGCGTCGCGAACTGTGCTGTCAACTGCGCCATCAACCGCATCGCCAACTCTGTCATCAACTATGCAGTCAACTGAGTCGTCAACTGTGGCCGTCAACTGCGTCGCCAACTGCTCTTCGTCGACTGCGTCGTCAACTGCAGTTTTAACTGCGTCGTCAACCGCACCATCAACCGCGCCATGAATTTCATCGTCAACTCCGCCGTAAACTCTGCCGTCAACTCCACCGTCAACTCCACCGTCAACTCCAGCGTCAACTCCGTCACCTCTGCCTCTATTACGACACCGTTTACACCTCCCCTTCTTTCACATCTACCGCCCACTCTCTACCATTTCCAGTCTTCTCCACTACCGCCTTCTCCCTCTTCTGTCTCCTAGTCCTCCATCAACTCCCCCATTTCCTCTTTTAGCTGTAACAGGCTAAGAGATTTTTAGTCAATTAAGAATTATTTGCGCCCTCGGGTACCAGGTCCGCTGTCTTGCTCGCACGGCGTTTTAATGGAGGTTCGGAACAAAATTAATCGCGCCGTATAATCTTATATGACCTGCGCGCGGCGGTGTTTTACATGTGTAGCCGTGAGTTGCCGCGGGCATCGAAGAGACCGCCCGGCGTTTGATTGTACAGGGAAAAGCATGGAGTCGTGGTGCTGCGGGTCCTGCATAAAGCTCTTTTGTAGACAGGAAGTCCATCGACGGCAGAACCAAACGGAAATACATCAATTGAAATTGTGTATGAAGTAGATTGATGGATGAGCAGGTGTTTTTGATTCAATAATAGTGGTTTGTTGTTTGTTGTGTCTTGGGAAAGCCTTGTTTGGTTTGCTGTTATTTCTGATCACATTTTGCGCGATCTATCGAAACCATATCTGTGTCGGATATCTGCAGCAATTGCAGCACCTTAGTTACTTTTATTTCCGATTGTGCATAGATCTGACAAAAAAAGGGATTCTCAGAAGGTCGTAACTCCTTCTGCAGTCATCGTGAGGTACACGAAAAATAGGCTAATTTCAGTTTTGACAATTAATATAGAACTCGCTGGCAGAAAATACCCTTAACATTATTTTTTGTGCATAGTGCTTGTCTACTTCTCACATTTTTCATTGGTCTATCGGCCTGTACGCGTGCTCGCCCTGTCTATTTCCCAGTCATTAACTTAGTAACTCTTACTTTGTACAGATTGGTTCTAAATATCTGAAAGTATAGTTAGAAAAGTTCATCAGAGATAAATCCTAGGAACTCAGTCCTTTATATTTAGCTATATCTGTTGCACTCAAGGACTTGAAACATGGATAACTTTAAACACCCAAATGCAACGACTTGGCAAATAATTCCCTTTACGCTCGATACTTTGACACAGGCAGTTGGTCTGAGTAATAGAAAGCTAAACTACAATCTAAGATAAAAATTTCAAACAAATATCCTCTCCTCTCATCTTCGACAGTTCTATGCCAAACGTTACTCTAGAACGCGATTAACAAATAATAAAATGGAATAGCTCAGGTGCAAGTACGTAACATTTCCTTTACCTATACCCTTATGCTTCTCCTCTAGCCGTTATTCGAAAACGTCAAAACCTGGTGAAGAGCAAAAGATCATATGCAAACGTATTGCAAATTTCCTCTTCATCTAGTACTGCATTTCGTCCCACAATTTTGCTCTGAAAACCTGAAAAACTGTAAAATCTCAGATGGAACTCCGGAACCCAAATTAAAAGTATCCCCTCCAGGAACTACTTTTGACGCTAGCGTATGCCATTTTAACGCAAGAAATAGGAATATCTACAAAAGCTGATGCAAGTACTCAACACGAATATTCTCCACCCTTGACATTGTACTTCGTCGCCAGTCAAAAAACAACAACAAAAAACAAAAATTAATTAAACAACTGCTATATACCGTATGCAACAACATTACAATGAGTTCTTCGTATCACAGGCAATGCACTACGGTTACCTACGGCAGCCATTACCGTAGACCACAAAAAGATACAATTTCAGGTCAGATGCAACAGCTCTCTAACAATTTCTGTGTTTCAGCCTTTGTGGCTAATATAGAATAAGAAAAATAATATTTTGTTTGGGCTAGTGATGAACGTATAAAAAAAATATA
>JAHLJT010008756.1:64163942-64186654 GCA_031308135.1 Acheta domesticus
TTGGCGCCGCCATGTTGAATAAGCAGCTGGTGAGCAGCGGCGAGCAGTTTGAGGTTAGAAAGTGACAACTGGTGACTACTCTTGCAGCTACCTGCGCCAATTTAATAATTTTAAAGAAACGGAGGAAGTGAAAGAGACAAGTGTGGGTGATTGTTTTATAAGAGAAGAGCTGAGTTTTTATAAAACTTTGATGGCAGAATTGCAGGAAGAGAATATTAAAAAAATTGCTACCTGTTCAATTGCATTACAATGTTTCAGTGACAAAATAAAACAAGTTTTATTTATGAATCACTAAATATCTTTTCGAAAACGTGATCAGATTCGAGAAAATAGTTTTGACCGAATGTAAAGTTTTGAAAAATGGTGAAGTTGATAATTTGTTGTAGAAATTCTTTATGAAGTATAATGATTTGAAATAATCAATTTTTTATTTATCTGTGAATTTGTGTATTTGATATAAATTAGGGAGCATGTAAAATTTTGCGAAAGAATTTAATAAGTATTGGTAGTAGAAGCATTATACCATATGTGGCAGGCGTATGAAAGAGAAGGCCTAATTATAGTTTTATATAACAAATTTGACAATTAATTCGTAATTTGGAGTTATTATTTATGAAAGAATATAAGCATTATAATAAAATTACTATTATTATAAAGGATATAAAGGAGGATAAAGTTATGTACAAAAAATTCGTACGTTTTCAACTCCAGAAGGACTTTGTCATTTTTATTTGTAATTCCCCAGTGTACAATTTCCCCCGATGAACAGAAATCCACGAACCACACTGGAAAGTAGCACAGACACCGACAGACGCAGAATAGCTTGATCGAGCACGTGGACACATACCAAGAGAGCAAAAAGTCTTCCAACTCTCTTCGAATACTATTTATCTCCCAGGAGATACGATTTCTCATCGATACCAGAGTCTTTCCACTGCTCTCTCGTGGAGACTTAGCAAATCTCTTGTGACGTCATGTCTCCGGAGAGAAGAGCACTCTCCTGAGAGTTTACACGTATCTCCTGGTGTCTCCTAACCAGTTCCGGAGAGTTAGGAGAGAAAACTCTCTCCGTGTAAACGAGCCTATATGATATCTTAAACGAGAAATTAACTCTCGCGGCATTTCTTCACTTGCCTCATAACTTCGAAGTGTCAAACCACCACCTTGTTCCCCGACCACCCTCATCCACTTGAATCAACCCGAGAAGAGGCCGGAAAGGTCCCCCTTGCTCCACTTCCTCTGTCAGTGGGGAATTCTCGTCGCCCTCGTCTGAGGTCACCAGCTGCTCAGTTGCCTGCTACCCCTGCTGCAACACCCGCCCTGCTCTCCGGTGGCTTGTCATATGGGTGTCTAAAGCGTCACCATTTACAAGCCACTTCGAAGCTAAGGGTGGATCCCGTCGCTCCTGAGGGTGTGATAGCAGCATGCCTTTTCACACAAAAAGTAGACGAGAATGAAAAATGAAGACCTTTTTCCAAAAATGGACACATGTTAAAGAAATATTTTTGATTCACGATATTTGAGCTAATTTTAAAACAACGATTCACGAACTACTGAAAAAAAATCACTCGTTTTACTCAATTTTCAGTGTTTTATGCGTAAGAATTGTTTTCAACGTGCAGCGGAGGAGGTGTTGAAAATGTTAATATAGTGCGATTTTTATAAAGCTGCCTCTCAAGGCCCGTCTTCATGTTGGAAAATGTCACGGCCATTCGCGTCTCTCTCGGTCGTTACGCTAGATGTCGCCTGATTGTGACCGTATTAATCACTGCGTGATCATCCAACATCGAGATCATTCGACGACCGAGAAGACGCAAATGGCCTTGACATATTCCATCGTGAAGATGGGCCTTAGATTATAATGATGGAAGAAACGAAGGCTGAAATGAAGGTGGAAGTGAAGCCAGAGGTGGATGGCAAAGAAACGCGGAGAAGATGCTGAAAGTGGTAACAACAATAATGCAACAGCAATGCCTCAAAGTCTGAGACTTACCAGGATGTAGTCGCAAGCAAAGACTCGAGCGAGGAAGCGGGTGCTTAAGCGAGAGAATAGTTTTCAATTCAATTAAATTCAACAAAGAGGCGAATGCTGAAATGAAGATAGAAGAGAAGCCGGAGTAAACGTGGAGGAGGTGCTGAAGGTGGTAACAACAGTAACGCAAGGCGGAAGCCTCGAAGTCTGAGACGGACCAGAACGTAGTCGCAGGAGCGCAGTCGCAAGCAAAGAGTCGAGCGAGGAAGCAGGGTGTTTAAGCTGAGAATAGTTTTCAATTCAATTAAATTCATCAAAGAGGTAGAAGTGAAAGATAAGGTGAAGATCAGAGTGAAGGCGGCGGAGGTGGAGATAGAGATGAAAGTTAAGGTGGAGGAGGTGCTGAAGGAGTTAATAATGATGTGAGATACGAAAGCTGAAATGAAGGTGGAAGTGAAGACGGAGTTGGAGGCCGAATGATCGCGTAGGACAGTGGGTTCAAGGTCTTTAACTGGTGGCAGTGACACGCGTCGTGGCATCATAGCATGCCACGAGACTCTCTGCGCAACTAGCGTCGGGAAAGGGCACTATTATAAGTAGTAGTAACCTCGCTGTTTTACAATAGTGATGCCGTTGTCTCTGGTGTTGGGGTAAAGAACTGCTTGGAGAGGTGATTTTGTCGTGGCACTCGTGCCACGGACTCCCGCTCGTGGCATCGACCTTGACAATACTGGCGTAGGAAGTGCTGAAGATGGCAGCAGCGGTAACGCAAGGCGGAAGCCTCGAAGTCTGAGGCGGACCAGAACGTAGTCGCAGGGGCGGGGTCGCAAGCAAAGAGTCGAGCGAGGAAGCGGGGTGCTTAAACGTGAGAATAATTTTCAATTCACTTAAATTCAACAAAGAGGCGAAAGCTGAAATGAAGGTGGAAGTGAAGCCGGATGTGGAGGCCAAAGTGAACGTGGAGGAGGTGCTGAAGGTGGTAACAACAGTAACGCAAGGCTCAAGACTCGAAGTCTGAGACGGACCAGAGCGGAGTCGCAGGAGCGGAGTCGCAAGCAAAGACTCGTGCGAGGAAGCTGGGTGAGAAGCACAGCGGCGCGGTGCGGCGCCCAAACGCCGTCTTTTACAGTCGCCTGGTAATCAGAACCATGTGTCGCTCGTAAACACTGGCGCCGCGCCGCGCGTCCCGCCGCGGGGCGGGCGCCGGAGCCGGAGGCGACCGCGTGGCGTTTAGCGGCGCTCGTCGCAATTTCGTCGCCGCGACGAGAGGACGTGGCAACGGGGCGGGAGGGCTTTGTGGGCGACGCAGCTGCACGCCCGTCAACGGCCCGGCGCGAGGCTGGCGAAATTTGCTGACGAACTTGCGCTGCACTGCGAGCTGTCGGGAGAATGAACCTTGCGAACTGCCGCTCGATAGTTTTGAGCCGGTTTCGGGGGTGTAGTGGCTTGGAGAGCGTTGAACGAGGATTTGAAGGCGGAGGTTTCGTGTCGCACGTAGTTGCTCGTAATGGTGTTTGCAATCAAATTATTGCTTGTTCTGTGTGTCCTGGCACATCAATTGAGGTAATAATTGAGGTTCTATGAGAGTAGAGCACGTTGTATTCAGAGAAGTGGTGATATTTCTCCTCCACTATGAAAGATATGTGAGATGTGAGATGTATGTGAGATTCAGCACCGACCTATGTCGGCTTTTCGGAGGTTTCCTTTCCAGGTATCTCCTCCAGCGGGGCACAGCTCCATCGGGGATAATCTACGTATAAGAGTCTGTCCGGACGCCGGACATGTATTGCAGTGTAGGACATGTGTGTCTGTGTAAAGGATGACGAGAGAACAAGGATGAGGAAGGAAAGATACCGTGCGGTCTGTGACTCGTTAATAGTGTTCAGCAACGGTATTCGCCTGGTATTGATCAGAGGAACACCGTAAAAGAACTGATCAGAGCAGCTGGGTGCTAGAATTCTCTACCACATAGCGACTGAATTCGACCTACGTATGTAGATAGTGTGTGCTAGTAAGACTGCAATGGCAATGTTTGGGCACTTTGCAATTGCAATTGGCAATTTGCAATATATACGGCGGTTGCGTAGTTTGCCTGTCATACCACTCAACCATCACTATTTATAATCATTACTCTCCCTTCATCATTCACGTCATCATGTATTGGCGAGCAAAAGTACATTTTCGTCATGATTCTTCAATTATAATTTCTGCCGTTATAACAGTAGTTAATCATTAAGATTGTTCTGATCATTATGGTTTTGTGAATAACGATATGTTGTGATAAACTCGCAACTTTTGATTTCTTTAGCATGGAATATGCATTGCGACTAAAGCCAATGGGGATTGTTGAGAAGATAAAAAAAATTATACGGCAAAACATTACAGAATTAATATAATGTTATGACAACCTAATATGATGGACAACTTGCACACAAGTTCTGTATTTACATAGGCAAGTAAAAAAAGCTCTCACGAATAAATGGGAAAAAGAGTTTGTGGATTGCAATCAAACTCTCCCCCTTCACCACAATACTTAGTAATGTTAGCCCCTCATAAATACATATATCCAGCTCCAGATGATGATTTTGCAAACGTTCATACAAATTATATTGAAGTTGTTTATTGTTCTTGGCAGGAATATGTCTTGCGCAGACTTTTTTATTTATTAATAAACTATCGTAGTGGTAGATTTTAGAAATTGATTCAGCTCAAAGTCTTTGTGCAATTGAAAAAGGCTAAGTTGAATTGAAAGGGTTGCGGACACAGCTATAACGCTTGTTTTACTCACACATAATGCACATATTGATTCCCCCCTCAAAAAAACCAACAAATATTATGATCTAAAAATTGCACAAACGCATCCGTATAACTAGGAATCTATCTGCTTAGGAAGTACATTTATACGTAATATTTCTGAGTGTATGAATGTTTTCATTCTACTTATTTTAATTTATTGCCATCAAATGATCAATAAAATATTTGAAAAAGGCCATAATCTCTTGATCGAGTCGTAATGCTAAGTGTTGTGATATAGTCTTGTGTTGTGAAGTGTGATGTATTGTACGAGTTATTTTTGTCTGATAAAAATATTAGTCGTGCAAACTTAATATTTTAATTATTTCCCTAAAACTTGCAGAAATCTAAAGATGAGAGTATTTTTTGGCATGGAATTTTGAGTGGATAGTCCGATTTTGTGGGCCAGATAACGGTATTCCCCGTCCTGGGCCTAGTTAAAATCTCTTGCTTTGGGTAAGAGCGACATTTGGCGAACACGGCGTACACCGTAACTAGCAAATAACATCCCTACACCGTCCTAACGTGCCTACACCGTAACTAGAAAATCCGCCTGCTTGAGCTTTCCTTCGTCCCACACCTACAGAAACTGGGACTTTAAAGGAAAGCTACAACTATTTTTGCCAAGACCGGATATCGAACCCGAGATAATACCCGAGGAACTAGTATGCTTCAAGTGAGCCATCCTAGAGTTATTACTATACTATTCCCACCCTTCCAATTACATCACCAATTTAATGTGTGCTTTATTTTTCTTAATTTTTTGTTCCGCCTTTCTATTTCCCCATGCACACCATTTCGCCTTTTGGAACTTTTTGCCCCCATAAAACCCGTCCGTCGGGCAGTGCCCCGCATTCTCCACCCACCTCGTGTTCCGGCGGCGCCGCGGGGCCGCGAGCTGCTGAGCGTGGGTGGTAAGCGCCGCTTTATTGGGAACACGTGTGCTCCCGCCCCTCCGCCCCCGCCTTCGCTCGCGCGCCCGTTGATGACATCCGACGCGTCTTCCACGGGCCGCGGCAAAGGTTTACGAGCGAGACCACACGGGCGATGTCATACACTCCGTGACACCTTATTTTGTAGCCGCCGGCAAAAAACTGGAGCCAACGTCGACGGATTTCGTAAACTCTGCTCCGTGGACGAATGTTACAACATCTGTCCTGTGGACGAATTTCGCGTTCAATGAATTAATTTATTTGGTTATTTATTAACATTTAAAGCTTTCATTAATGAAAACTATTCTTTTTTGATACTGTTTGTTCCATGAAATCTTGTTTTGTAGCCGTCAGCAAAAAACTGGAGCCAACGTCGCGGGTCGGTGCCCTTGATTTCGTTAACCTCTGTACGGTAGGCGATTGGTACAACCTCGGCTCTGGGGGCGAATTTCACATTTATTTGGTTATTTCTTAACATTTATAGATTTCATAAACGAACAGTATCCTTCATCTCAGATGTCGTTTGTTCCTTGAAACCTTATTTTGTAACTGACGACATAAAACTAGACTCAACGTCGAGGGGTTTTGTAATCTCTTCCTTGGACGAATGATACACTGACACATGATAAACTGACCTGTGAAAGAATTTCGCGTTTAATGAGTTATTTATTTGGTTATTTCTTAACGTTTCCAAATTTCATTCACGAAAACGATCATCTTTTTTGATACTATTTGTTCCTTAAAATCTTATATTGTCGCCATCGTCGAGGGACGACGCCCCTGATTTCGTAACCTCTGTTACGTGGACGAATGAAACTGTTAGCAAAGTTGAAATAAGTAAGTGTTTCAATGAAGTTATATTCATATATTGAAATACACATGTCTACGATACAGTTAGTAAAACAAGTTATTGTATTGGGATAGTACATTCACTGCATGAGCGATGTCGGGACGTGTAGCTATCGATAAATACAATAAACATCCAACAAGTTCACGATACGGAGGTTTGTTACCATCAGAGTCTTCCCACACATCAGTCTTAGATAATTTAATACCTGTAGCTATTGGTGTAGACACAGAATTACAATTAGTCATATTGAACCTCGAAAGTATGTCATCTATATATGTTCTTTGATTTAAACTTATTGCATCTTCAATTCTTTCTTGATCCAGTTGAGAATTTCCTGGTTGTCCAGAGTGTATTTTGCGTGGTCTTGAAGATGCTTTTCTAACTGAAGTACCTATTCAACACGCTCTGTCTGGTGAACAATCAGAAGAATGGTTAAAAGCAATGGCAAGCGAAGTAAAGTCAATTTTAAGAAATAAAACTTGGACATTAGTTCCTAAATCAAATGCTGAAGATATTATAGGTAGTCGTTTTGTGTTGTGTAATAAATACGGAACGAATGGTATTTTAGAAAGACGAAAAGCTAGAATCGTCGCTAAAGGATATTCTCAACAATACGGAAGAGATTTTCATGAAACATTTGCCCCAGTCGCTCGTTTAGATTCTATTAGAATTGCGATTGCACTTGCGGTAAGAAATAAGATGAAAATTAGACAATTCGACGTAGCAACAGCATATCTTAACGGTACTTTAGAAGAAGATGTGTTTATGAAGATTCCCAATGAAATGGAAAAAGTTTTAAAACATATCGTTGAAGGTAAAAATTATGATAATGAAACTGTTCGAGATGCAAAGTCTATGTTAGAAAAAATGTCAAATGGGGATATGGTATGTCATATGAAGAAGGCTCTGTACGGCTTGAAGCAAGCAGGTCGAGCTTGGTACAAACACCTAAATGAAAAACTTCATCACGAAGGTGCTACTCCTACAAAAGGGGATCCTTGTGTTTACGTTAAAGATCAAGATAACGAAATGATGATCATCGTTGTATATGTTGATGATATTTTAATAATGTGTCGAGACCCGAAGAAGATTGAAGAATTTGGACGCAAATTATCTAAGTTTTTCGAAGTTAGAGATCTTGGTGAAGTGAAACGTTGTTTGGGCATAGATTTTAAAGTAGACGAAGATGCAATAAGTTTAAATCAAAGAACATATATAGATGACATACTTTCGAGGTTCAATATGACTAATTGTAATTCTGTGTCTACACCAATAGCTACAGGTATTAAATTATCTAAGACTGATGTGTGGGAAGACTCTGATGGTAACAAACCTCCGTATCGTGAACTTGTTGGATGTTTATTGTATTTATCGATAGCTACACGTCCCGACATCGCTCATGCAGTGAATGTACTATCCCAATACAATAACTGTTTTGGAAAATCACATTGGGAAGCAGCAAAAAGAGTACTGCGATATTTAAAAGGGACTAAAGACATCGAAATTTGTTATAAAAATAACGGAGAATCTATTACTGGTTATGTTGATGCGGACTACGGCGGATCAATCGATGACAGAAGATCATATACAGGATATGTATTTTGTATGAATGGAGGGCCTGTGACATGGGATTCTCGAAAACAGAAAACAGTCGCAGTTTCCACTACTGAAGCAGAATATATGGCTTTAAGCGATGCTGCAAAAGAAGTGGTACATTTGAAAAACTTCCTTAATGAATTGGGTGCAACTGACGCGAAGGTTATAACTGTATATAGTGACAATCTTAGTGCACAAAAATTGGCAGAAAATCCTGGCAGAAAATTGGCAGAAAATTGGCAGAAAATTTCATACAAGAACAAAACATATAGATGTACGTCATCATTTTATTAGAGAAGTACTAGAAGCCGGATCAATAAATTTGGTGCATCGAGCGTCAATAGAAATGCCAGCTGACATCCTAACAAAAGGATTGACTAAACACAAACATGAGAATTGTGTTAAACTTTTGGAATTATCAAGATTATCAACGCAGAGATTATCTCGAGGGGAAGTGTTGAATCCCAATCGGGGTATGGCGATATAATCTCCATGAACCTATGGTTGCCCAGCAATGCACGTTGCTTTGCGACCTACCATGTTGATATGTATAACGAAGTGTTGAATCCCAATCGGGGTATGGCGATATAATCTCCATGAACTTATGGTTGCCCAGCAATGCACGTTGCTTTGCGACCTACCATGTTGATATGTATAACTTGTTTTACTAACTGTATCGTAGACATGTGTATTTCAATATATGAATATAACTTCATTGAAACACTTACTTATTTCAACTTTGCTAACAGAAACAACCTCTGTTACGTTGACAAGAGATGCATCCTTGGTTCTGTGCACTATTTTCACGTTTAATGGATTAATTAATTTGGTTATTTCTGAACATTTACAAATTTAACGAAAACTTTTCTTTCTTGATACCATTTGTCCCTTGAAACCTTATTTTGTAGTCACAGGCATAAAACCCAAGCCTGGCATCGAAAGACGAAGTCCCCGATTTCGCCAATGTAAAGACTTCTGTTCCGTGGTTGAATTTTTAATATATTAACTTATTTACATTACTTATTAACATTTAATACTAACTATACTTAATATTACTATACTTATTAACATTAACTTATTTACTCATTTCTTGTTCATTTATTGTTTGGAAAACAAATGTAATGAAACCTCTCCTTTTTTGTTTCACCATTCACTTCTTTAAATCTTATTTTGTAGCCTCTGGGAAAAAAAACTGAAGCCAAGGGCGACGGTCGGCGAGGGTCACTGCTCCTGATTTCGAACTGTGAAGACCTCTGTTCTTTCAATGAAATTCACATTATATTAGTTTATTTACTTATTTCTTGTAATAACTTGTAATTTCTTGTATTTGCTTCAATTAACGAAAACAATCATCCTTTTGTAATATCTTTCTCTTCTAGAAACCTAATTTTGGAACCGTTTACAAACATCTGAAACCAACTTCCAAGATCGTTTTCTCTGTGAGGACATCGGCTCTATAGAATTTCATTTTTAAAGCATTAATTTACATACTTATCTGTAGTAAATTGATGACTTGCATTAATGAAAGCTATCCTCTTGTTTGTGATAAGATACATTTCTTCAAGCTGCGTTGTACAATGTTGAATGTACGCTTATAAATAAGAGAAAATCTGAAAGTTTTTCAACATATTTATTACGATTGTTGTCGATGTCCTGACCATCAGAAAAAGTTCTGATCTAATAATTCTACTGTACATGACATGTAATTACTGTATGGGATAATAATAATAGCAATTTAATAGAAAATATTTACTATACGTTAAACGAATGACGTTGACCGGTCTACGTAGTACGGGTAACGTATGCAAAGGCATGGAGAAAGATACATATTCGCTTTGTATAACTTCTTTGTGATATATATGTTTAGATGCTGTAATGTGCCTCGATACTTAGAGGAAACGGATATTCCACCGTTTGATGACCGTCATGGACCATATATTCGAATCAATAAAACAGACGCCTAAGTGAATTTAGAAAAATTGTTTTTCGCCATGGTATCGTCATGTCATATCATCATCATATCATCATTTCAGGTATCGTCCACATCCCATCATTTCCTCATTGAGGCCAGCAGCCAAAGGCCCACACGCTGATAGCGCTACCTAAACTGTAGGGATAGACGACGAAAAACTTTTAACGAGCGTCTTACGTGAAAGAGAGCGCCTTGCGAACCGTAACCGGAGTACAAAACTCCGAGGAGCCTACCGGGTGGCGGCTTGCGTGGCAAGGGGAGGGGGAATAGGGAAGCAGCGCGTCAACGGATGCGCTGCCCACGACGACTCAGGAAATCGTAAAAGCGCGCAAAACACCACAAGATGGCCCCCGGCGCCCGCTCACTCTTAACGACTTCATCGGTCGCCAGGTGCGCCATTGTAGCACACGTTCCTCTCTCTGGGCTCTTCTTCTTACGTTTTCTTCTTTTCCTACGCCTTCCTCTTGTTCCATATCTTTCTTTTCTACAGGGGCGTAGCGTCCATGGATGTGGGTGATGTGTTACGTACCCTGACAATATCAGCTATTTTATTTTAAAATGATTGTAAATTATCAACTTGTTATTTTCTTTTTCTACTACAAAATATTTCATTATATTTCAAACATTGCGCCATTGAGAACTCGATTCTTCACAAGGATGAACGAATCATTTTGAAATGCCGTCAAGCCATAGAGGAGAGATACATAGAGGACATATCTCTCCTCTATGCGTCAAGCCTGCGCTGTGAATCAGATGCACCGTGACCCGTTACATCCAAGGTGCCTACGAGAAAGCGAAACTTTACGAAACTTCATTGTTCTCTTCGGTGTTTGTAAGAGAACAAGGTTAATTAATGAACATTGTCCCTTTATTTAAGTTTTATTACCTTATTTTAATGCATTTAGCTACTATATATTTGTAGCCAATTTAGGTTAGGGATTGTGCTGATTGAATGCACAAGGGTATGTGACTGTGCAATACACATCTGTGCCCTGGAATGGCGAGCACCACGCGATCCAAAGTGCCTACATAATTATGCAGTCGTATTTTTGTGCACAAATTATAGTACGTGAGAAACAGTTGAAAATACTTGTAAAAGATATGAGAGGATAGAATTTTATTTAAACAGCCAACACAGGCTATGTTGAGCAATACAACGGTGGTATAAGGGAAAATAGGGAAATTCTGTCACACTTCATTCGAGTTGTATGCTTTTTTGGAAGACAAGGGCTTGTATTTTCTAGCCATAATGAAAATAGGGGATCATCAAATAGAGAAAATTCCACGTAACATATAAGTGAAATAATGAAATATGATAAAACTGACAAGGATAAAATGAAAATCCCAGTGTTTCGTGCAATTTCACCAAAAATTCAGATTAATTGGATTTCAAGTGTAAGCACGGTAATGTCCCATGAAATTAAAAGTAAAATTTCTAAAGCCTCGTTTGTCTCCGCCATACTGGATGAAACTCTTGATGTAAGCAGCAAATAGGACAACTGTCAACTGCTTTTCATTACATGCCTGTAAATTGATTGATTTTCTGTTATATTTTTATTATAGATCATTTTTTTCCATTTTATAAATTATGCCAATTCTATTGGGTTCGAAATGATATGAATTGGACAATTTTGAAAATCATTGGGTTTGATAGTGCTCTTTTTATTAAAGTATATGGACACACATTTATATTTTGCTAGGTCGTGAACATAAGTCAACTTTTTCTAACTTTGAACCAGTAAACTACATGAAGTACGTGAGCCATTATTACTTTTACTGGATCAGTTTTTATTTTAAATATAAACATTTGTGTGCTCTAATTGATCAAAATGACAAATGGTATTGGTGAATGAGAAATATTTAAATTATAATTAAAGTTTTAAATTATTTTCTCATTTCTCTAGTTACATACCCTAAGCCAAATCTCAGGCTACGCCACTGCTTTTCTATATCTCCTCAGTCTATATCATGTTCTCCTTCTACGCCTTCTTCTCTTCTTCCTTTTCTATATGTTTTTCTTTTTATACATCTTTTTCTCTTTCTACATCTTCTTCTGCCACTAAATCGTGTTCTTCGTTCTTGTCTTCTTCTGTAATACTTCAAACTGTTACGGATCTCTTCATACATCGCACGGTAATGTGTCGGTATTCTCGCTTGGATACGTTGATTCCGAGTTTGAATTAAAATTTAATGAATGATATCGTTGACGTCGTTTGACATATATATTATGATATATAAGACAAACGGTTTTTAAATATCTGAACAAAATACTGTTAGTTATTAAAAAAATCATATAAAAATTGAAAAAGAAAATTATAGGAATAGTTCACTAAAAGGTAAATTTCGAAAGTCTCTGCCACTCTTCATGTTTCAAATCTTTATGAACATCAACTTCTTTTCAACACAGTGGCATCTTCAGGTCATTGGAATCCCGTGGAGCGTTTTACTACGGCTGTGACATTGACAACAAAACATCGATTTTTCTAAACATCGATGGTGAAAGTTAAAACATCAATGTTAAAAAAGTGTCGACACATAACCATCGATGTTATTAAACACAAACGTTTTAAAACTGGATAAGTAACCATTGAAGTTCACGTGGGAGGATTTCATTTAAAATGGTCTTGTTATTAATTTTTAATTGATATTTATGTGCAAAACAGTTAAAAATAATCAGGATAATTAACAAAACTGTAGTTATCTGATTCGGTAATTCAAAATTAATCTAGACTTCTTTGTTGACGAAACTTGATTTCATTTGTTTTCCACTCTTGGTCACATTGGTCTAAAGGATATTCAAGTAATGGATGTCTGAAAAATATAGTAGACGTTTGTTTTTATGGTACTTTTTCATTTAAAAATATCAAGCATGTAAAAACATGGAACACACAATATTGATGTTAAAAGAAACATCGGCTTCAAAACATCAAGTGAAATACATCGATAATTTTTTTAAATTTCGATTCATCGATGATTTTATAAAAACATCGATGTTTTGAAAACATCGACATCGACGCCGCATTCCTACTTTTTACCTCACGAGAAGTCAACCGGATAACTTCAGGGAGGGCAGATGCGAGAACGAGGGGAGCGGTTGCTCTTTGAACGGTCACCACCAACCGTCACGGAATAAAAACCTCGCCTGAAGCGAGTCATTACTTCGCCCACGCTTTCCTTTCCATTACCGGCAACCTCGTCTTTTGCGAAGCAGCCCGCACGGCGATGCATGATCGGTTCGGTAGATTATCCTGGTAATTGCCTTTAAAATATCTTCATCTCCACGGGTTTTATGTCTTTGGAAACTGACCGGTTTGCTCGACCTCGATTTCCATGCCGCAAACCGCAAAACAAGCTTTTGTTTTATACCGACACATGTTAAACATCTTCACATCTGTCCGTCACATCCTGCCCTTTAAAGGAGGAAAAGGTCAAGCCAAGATGTTTATAGTCCGGATACTTTGAAATATTGAATAATGTAACAAAAGGTGCGATGGTGAATTATTGCTAACCTTTTTAAAAAGAAGCTCGGTTTTCTAAAGAAGCAAAACCTTATCTTAAGATTTACATAATGTGGCGTTGTAACTCTAAAATAGCTCTTAGCTTTGAAGTAAAAGCAGAATAATTGCAATACAAAGACACTTCTGGATGTTTAAATGGCTGTTATTGTAGGAATTAATAGCTATGTTAATTCGTTTAAATTGTTTGGAATGCATCTCTTCAAGAAGATCGCAAATTTATTTGCCAATATGATGACAGGTAACTGTGAAATCAGATTTTCATCATTAGTGGTTAATAAATATATATCAACACCCATGAACCATACGAAATGCTGATCCGCGTAGTTCAGAAAATGTAAAAATGTATCATGAATATTAACGTTATTATTAATTATTACTAAATCGAATTATTTACCTTTAAATTAATTTCCAAAGAAGATTCCTTATCTTATTGATTGTACTAGATTTTGAAGAAAATCAATTTATATTTTTACAGATATGAAGGTAATGTTTAGGGGATGCCAATATTATTTATCCTGAATATAAAACTAATTCTCATTTATTTGGTTTTGGGCCTTGACCCAAACCTGGTGATTCAGACCTGGTGCGGGATGGAACCATGTGCTGCAGCGATTGCATGTGGATTTGGGTTGGAGGTTGGATTTGACGCTTGACTACAAAATGTATTAGTAAGGTGTGTACAACTTTTTATCACTTTTGTTTTTGTTTGTTTAGATTATCATATTATTATGGATGTAATTTCATATTGATGTCTTCATACATTGTTGTTTTTTGTTCACTATCCCTTGTGAATTAATTAAAGATTCCAAAATTTTGGCAAACTGATTGTTTAATTATTCATAATTTGACCAATCCCGTGAACTACATCCCTTAATCATTGTCGTGCGTTCGACAATGATTATTTGTCATAAACGAGAAATCTAAGATCCTAGAACGATTTAACATTATCCTAGAACTGTTTGCAATTCATGAAGTTAGTTTGTAGACAAAAGAAGTTTATTAGCCAAGTACGAATATGGGCAAAAAAACTATATATGGGCAAAAAGATAGTGATTTCCTGAAAGACTAATGCTAGTGGTTTAAGTCATTCTCCCTCTATCATAATTTCTGAATATGGCTCACTTCAATTTCATTTCTTTCCAATATTAAAAATGAAGTTACTTTGGTTGAACTGCCAACTTATTAATTTAAGTGCGTCTATGTGAATGAAAAAAAATTTCCTCAAATGAAGTCGCAGTAACTAGTCACCAATGTTAAAACTTTAAAAATTAATTAAGAATGTTAGTGCATTTGATTTCCTTTATCTCCAAAAAATGCCTGCCTTGAAAGATACCGGGAATTATTGATTAGTTAATTCTGACATTATATATATATATATATATATATATATATATATATATATATATATATAAGTTTTATAATATACACTGCTTCATGAAGCTCAAATAAATAATTATATTATTTATAGAAAAATATTATATATTTATAAAAGGAACAGTTGAGAAATTTCGTAGTTAATAATTAATTATATTTATTTATAATTAAGAAAATTAATTACAATTATCAACACTACACAAAATTAAATGTTTAAGTTAAATCCTGCATATTGTTTCTTTTGATTTGTTCTAGAAATTCTTTATGCTATTTTCGCCTTCATTTTCCTCTACAGAAAATTACATTTTAAATTAAAACCTACGCAATTTTGTACTGGCAGTCCAATGTCAATTGGCTCTAGCTCCCTGTAGTCGTATAGAGTCGTGTATTGCAGAACGTTGACAGCAGCGAAAGGTTGGGACACCGGTGTGAACGTCAACGTTCTCATTTGAACTGCCGTTAAACGGTTCAGCACGGAAGCTTGTCCCATCACTCCCTCCCCCAGCACAAAAATCTATCCCACTTCTGAGTTCACCATCACATTAATCGTGTCCGAGAACTCAGCTTTGACGACGACAAGACATAATTCATTTTCCAGCCATATAACGTCCCTCATTTCCTTTTTTCACGACCCTTCTCGTTTAATGATGTTTCTCGGAGCTCTGTCTATTGATGAAGTGTCGGCGATGTCACCCCATAAATCTTCCTTCCTCTTATTTCTTCCTCGATATTTAAATATCAATTTGTAGCAACTTGCCTGCCTTTTGCGTCATAACTTGCCTTCGCTGGGTGTTGGAGACATTCCGCCGTTTGGACAAGCTCCGAGTTCAAGGGGGAAAAAAGAAGGTCGTGTGATAATGATGTCAGTCTCCGACGTGACGCAGCCTTTATTACGACACATCGTGCATGCGGTCGCACCACTTCATTTAAGAATTTTGGAGTGCGTGGCGTGTGTTATTAAAATTATGATATAAGATTCTGCCTCAGTGACATTTGCGAAGACGATGCCTGAGGAGAATTCCACATAAATCATGAAAAATTTTACCATGGGATTAGGGTGTGGATAGCTTTCTGCATCATGACATACTACATCTGAACCATCGTTATATCCATAACACTGCTCAACAAAAAAAACAACTTTTTTTCACTTGCCAACGATTTTGCAACGAATTTACAGTAAATCGGGGACGCTGAATCCAGATATGTCATTAGTTTCGCTGAATTGGCTCTAGTTGTTGTGCTATGAACATTGTAATGAATGATACTCTCCCAAAACTCACAGCATCTAATGCAATTATCTATTTTTATACAAACACTGTTTTTTAAATTTTAAACATTGAATATCGCATTATTTTCGGTATACTTTAATTAAGCTTCGTTTTATTAATACATTTTCTTTTATTACAAAACAAAGAGTTCTTCAGAAAGAACTTGTTTGAACGACTTTAACGTATTTGATTACATTTGTTGGGAATATTACAAACTTTGTAGAATAATATATGAAACACATTTTGGTATAAAACTGGATAATCAAGATAAGTCGTGAGTTCCTGATGTGGTATGCAAAACTTGTGTGGAGTGTCTCCGTAAATGAAAAACTGAGTTTCAACTTTGGTGTACTGATGGGAGTCCTAAAATCATCAGGATTGTTATTTTTGTTCTGTAAACGTAAAAGCCCTCAATCGTTACAAGAAAAAGAACAGGGAGTACCCTGATATGGAATCGGCAAAGGGACCTGTGCCATATGGACCTGATGTTCATCACATAAAGCGTAAAGGCTGGCACTCATCGACATCATTGCGAAATAATACCGTATACAATGATTCTATATATTTCAACAAAACATAGTACAATATACATGAATGGCTAGAGGTAATCAGATCACAATGAAATACGCTAACCTCAATCTGTGCACAATTTTTTACCACGTTACCTCGCTAAGTATTATATTCAACAAAATGTATCATTATGTCTGGTCTTTAAATGCATTATGTTAATTGTTAAAAAATATATACGTTTTAGATAATAATGTTGCTTGCTTTTTACCTCTGAAGATGGGAAAATTTCCCCAAAACTAGTTTGCTGTAATATGTGTTACGCTATTAGAGTTTTATTCATTGTGGTATGATTACCTCTAATCATTCATATGCAATATGAATTACGACAAGATCTCGGTTGAAACTATGAAGATAATACATATATATATATATATATATATATATATATATTATCTTCATAGTTTCAACCGAGATCTTGTATGTATATATATATATATATATATATATATATATATACATATGGTATATACCAAAATTAATATATTGAAAGAATAGTAGCTTAAAAATTGCTTAACCATTTTTAGATTAGTTTTAATACTACATACCTAAATGTAAATAAATAATTTGGTTGTGTCCAGTGTTGATTTTAGTAGGTACGTGTAGCTGACCTAGCGTTTAAACTTTTATATTTATTGAAATGCATTTGTTTGCCGAGTCCATTATAAGCTCAAGTAGCCATACATACAAATTATTTGCTCTTACCAAATAAAATATTTATTAAAATTTTGACGCAATAAATTAATCGTTTAGGATATAATTGGTTGAGGTGGGGCTCTGGGTATAATATTACCACAAAAATTCATCGTCATATGCAAAAGTCCAAGGCAAAATGTATGTCAACGAAGATAGTTTTTAATGGAGGTTGAGGTGGCGAAGGTTGAAGTGATGGGGGTTGATGTGACGGAAGTTAGGTTGGTAGAGGTTGGGGTGAGGGATCGAAGTGGCGGAGCCTCAGTTGCAGGATTTTGAAGTGATAGAATGTGAGCTGTGCAACTATGAAATGGCAAAAGTGAGATAGGCTGAAGTAGAGGAGGCAGAGGCAGCGGAGGAGGTGGGGGAGGCTGTAGTGAAGACTGATATAGTAAAGTCTGAGAAGATTGGCTTGGAGACAGAGATTGAGATGATGCAGGTTAAAGTTGCGGATTGTACGTTGCCTGAGTTTCAGGTGGCGAAGGTTGAGGAGACAGAAGTGGCAATAGTTGAGGCGGCGGAGACTGAAATGATGGAGTCTGAAGTGAAAGAACTTGAGTTTCCGGCGGCTGAGGTGTCACATTGTACTCGTAAATTGTCTGAATCTCAGGTGGCCAAGATTGAGAAGACTGATGTGGCATAAATTGAGGTAGCGGAGGCTGTAAAGGTAATTCCCGGGTAAAAGAGAGTGAGATGGCAGAGACTGAGGTGTCGGATTATATCGTCGTGATAACCGCAATAGGTCATATGTCAAATCCACCATAGTTTTCTGGAAGAACGAAAAAACGTTCCTACCTCTTGTTGTCTTGACAGTCGCTTTCACAAATGTAGAAGCTTACTATTCGGTTTTCCATAACTCCCTCGTCTTATGACCTATTGCAACTGATGTAGCTCTCTTGACTGATCACAATGGTATAACAAACAAAAAATGATTTTTTTTTACATACGACCTATTGGGGTTACCACGACGGTATGTTGTCTGAGTTTCAGGTGGCGGAGGTTGAGGAAACTGCAGGTGCAGAAGTTGAGGTGGCGGAGGAGTGAAATGATGGAGTTTGAGGTAAAAGTGATAGAGGTGGCGGAGGCAGAGGTGTCAGATTGTAAGTTGCCTGAATTTCAGGTTGTGAAGATTGAGGAGATTGAAGTGACAGAGCTTGAAACTGCGAAATTATGGAGTCTGAGGTAAAAGAGTGTGAGTTGGCGGTGGCGCAGAAGTGTCAACGAGCGTCGGCAAGGACATGTCGGTGGAGGCAGAGCTTCAGAGGTGGAAGAAATAGGGGTGAGCTGGAGCGGCGCTAAGGGAGGATGGTGTGGACTGGGGATGTGGCATCGATATCGATGTTCTAGAAACCTCGATGGGGTCGTAGAAACATCGTTGTAATAACGCCGATATATTTTTAACATAGATGTTAGTTGATAATTTTTTCGATGTTCGACTTTTCCGATGTTCTGTTTCTGACTGAAAAACATGATCACTATACTGCTAAAGTTAAAATATGAAATAATAACTGATGGTAATACTGTTGGTTCATATGTGACAACCAAAGAAACGCTGTTTGTACAACCTTTTTCGACTGAACTCTCTCGCCCGAGATGACCTCCTCGCCCTTTTATTTCCTCGTTCATGTTCATTCCGCATATTGAGATGTGGGCAACAAGTACGCTGTGAGCGTAAGGTCTGCCCCTTCTTCTCGTACTTCGTCGAATTCATAAACACGAACATTAAATTTTAATACACACGAAATTAATGTTAGAGCTTACTAAACCAGTCCAAAAACATCGATGTTTTACAACATCCATGGTTTTTAGTCGATGTATCTGTAACATCGATGTATTATTTTGAACTTTTTGAATGTTACTAACATCGATTTTTTGTTATCGATGTGGCATCACTAGTGCAGTAACGATCTACAGAGATGGTGACAGCGGTGGGGTGGGGGATTCACGAGCAGTGGTGACGCCGCTAGATTGCCGACGCCCTAACCGCTCCCAGTAGTGCCTCGCCTAATTATCTCTACGCCGTTTGCATATTAACGCACGCGTGGACAGGGAGTTACGGGAGGTAAGGAATAACGCACGGATCTATACGAGGTGCGAGAATAGTCGATTGTGGTGGACGAGTATATTGTGAATGATAACAACACTGTCGTTTTGATTGAGAGAAAACTATATTTGGCATATAATGAACTTTAATGTCCGGTTTAATAATCACTTATTGTACGAATAAAAGGAGTTATTTAACAGTGCAATGGATTAAAACAAGGATTATTTCATTTACTCTTTTTACTCCTATTTTTAAATTTTAAAAGAAAAATACTGTCAAATTTATAACAACAATACTTACAGATATTTTCATGTAACAGATTTAAACGAAATCTCTCTGAGTAAAATGTCTGAATGTACACGTTTTATTGCATTACTGTAGAGAATGTTACTTACTTGCTCGGATTCCTTGTTTTATTTTGCAGATTTAATAAAAATTGAATTCAACACTTCTTTGAATAGCTTCTACATACAAACTAGTATGTTTCATATTTCTGGAAGAAATCGAAACTAATAGAATAGTAATTTACTGTATAATTACATTAAAGGAGCCTTTTATTTATAATCAACAATGATGATGTGAATTATTTTTCCCACAAAAGTAACCATGTAAGAAGTACTAACCATGAAAGAATACCAAATAATGCCCCGCATTAAATCATTAGAATATTTATGTTTTAACACTATATTGCACAATTAGATTAGAAATTTTAGGCACAAATTACGCTTCATGGAAAATTAATATAAGATTTCCTGCCTTCGTTGTACAAATTACTGGAGCCGGTAACGGCCAGAAGTAAGGCAACACCTTAGAACTTGAGGGTACCAGTGATTGGCAAGTAGCAGGTACGATCTCTGCCTGGTACCGGAAATTTGCCTAATATTTTTTATCATCGGCGAGTTTGTGGTGACTGCCAAATATGTCGGCTGACTGCCCTAATCGGTAGTTTCCGTGGTGGTCCCCCATCATATTTCTTTTAAATAGCGTGCAATACCCTCGCCTTTCGCTGTCTTGTCTGGACGGAGGCCCACAGCCACCTCAGAATTAGTATGCCAGTTTGGTCATGTAAATTTATTTATTTACTTATTATTTTGTCTATAATATTTCCTATTTTCACCTCACTTCAGAATAGCACATTTGTTATTCAAAATTATGTTTCCATTTTTACGTTTTATATTACAATTTTTCTTTAATACTAATTTGTTTCATAATAGTATTTTGTAATAGATCTTATTTATTTTACCTCACTTCAGAATAGTGCATTTGTTATTTCTTCAAAATTATGTGTGCATTTTCACGTTTTATACATTTCTACTTTTCTAATTCTCATCTAATTCATTCTGTAAGAAATTTTATTTTATTTGTAATTTGGATATATTATTATTAATTCTTTGTAGCACTGAAGATGGCCGCAATGCGACCGAAAAGGCTTATACTCAAATACAAACTTACAATATAAAAACAACGCCTCAAATGTATTTCTATGATGCAAACATTGTAAACTCCGCACGATTTCCTATCAATCCTTAAAGAAATTTACTGCGTGAGCAGCCAGAATTTATTATTATATATTATATTAATTATTTTGATGTCCATTGTATAATATCGTATTATGTATATCTAATTACCGTATTAACATTATTAGCCAAGCGAATTCACATATTTTTGACAACCCTGCGATGAAAACAGTGAGTTGCTCGCGTCTTGGTTGAATTGGACGTTTTCAAATAATAGCTAAGATGTTAGTAGCGCAGAAAATGCAATATTTCAATATGACTTAGCTGTTTCCAATAACGCGGAAAAGTATGTGCTGTTTAACATCACTAGTTTATGACTTATTTCCTATGCACGGAAATTACTCACGTATCCTATTAAAATCTATGCACTTTATTTACTACTTTCTATGCTGCTCGATTCTTACTTTGGCCCCCTTAAAATTTTTCTTGTTAATCACGTCGATTTCGAAATTCGTTTGTTTGATTTTCACGCAATAATGTCCCAAGTTTCTCATTCGTACCGAGTCTATTAAATTTTGTGATGGTCCCAAAATAAGGCCAGATTGAATCATCACAATATGTTGTGAATCTTCACAGGCACTTTGTGGCTCGAAGTGTGGGAAAAAGTTGTACAAATAATATGGGTACCGAATTTGTCTCAGAAGAAGAACTTTTCCTTCTAAAAGGTTAAAATTCAGTCCACAATCAGTATTCCATTTGATAAGTTTCGCTGTTATTCTACATGTGCTTTCCTACTTTCACCATATTATCGACGAAAAATGAGAGACATTTGAAAAATGATAGACTCTCTCGACAGCGACAAGTTTCCGGGAGGTTTGAATGAGTGTGTTACTGTCATACAAGCAACATATCTACCAAATGATTAATGACGAATTTATGACTGGCATTCGAAAACATCCAGAATTCTCCACGTTGGGATTCTGAAATGTATATCACATTAAGAAGAAATTTCTTTGAAATATTGCACTGTTGTCGCAAACCGATAGTGATAGCACTAACCAAAAATAGTGCCTCGTAGCTAGTGACATTGAAATGAATTCTGAAAGATTTTGATTCAAATTAAAGAGTCACTCTACGTAAGGGGGTGAAAACGAAGCAAAGCAAATATTACTGTTGAATACTATTAAATTTTAACTAAAATTAAATTAAAATTATCAAAAGTGTCTATTCTAATTAATTTTTTTAACAATGCATTTACGAGTATTTTATGGCCTTTGAAGTCGATGTATAGACTATTAATTTTTTTCTGATTCTCTCGGTATTCATTTTCGAAGCTGATACAGAGTAGAAATGGAATTAAATCACAAATAATTCAGAGCGAAAACTTATACACATAGGAAGACCCTTAGACGAGATCTCCAGAAGAGAACTTTTCCCTTTTTGTAGATTTGAGTAGTTTTATATCAATGATTATCTGCGACATGAGTTCATCAACAATGCCTTTTATAATATAAGAAAGAAAGTAATTATTATAATTACCTCTTCCAAAACAAAACATTCAAACGGTGTACAAAAAGGGGAAACATTTGGACAATTAGAAATCACATCAACGTAAAGAAATTATAAATAATATTTGCAAATCAGACAATATAAAAATGATTTTCGGTTCAAAACAC